>PVLC010017937.1:0-32879 GCA_004027655.1 Graphiurus murinus
TTTTGCGGTACTGGGGATTGAACTCAGGGGCATTCTACCTCCGAGCTATACCCCCAGCCCTATTTTTTATTCTTTATTTTGAAACCGAGTCTCACTAAGTTGCAGAGTGCCTCACTAGGTAGCTGAGGCTGGCCGCGAACCAGGATCCTCCGGTCTCAGCCTCCCAGATGCTGGGATTACAAGCGTGCGCCACCACGCCCGGCTCTGTGCATGGTTTCTTAAAGCTGCCACCGGCACTGCAAGACAAGGAATTCAGACATCTGCCTTTCTAAGTTTCTTTGCTGCTGGGCCAGAAGATAGATGAAAAGCATTGACTGTTACCACTACAGAAGCCATGATTGACATTTTAAAATACTTTATACTGCTCTTATTTTAGTTTCTACCTGCTGGTGATGGAAGTTCGTCCTTTACAGGTTCCCTTTACAGGTTCCGTCATAGGATGGGCTGAGGTAACCAGGGTCTGCTCGCCACACTTCTCCTGACTAAGGAAACAAGTGAGTTCCAGACTTTCCAGAAGGGGTTCAGGAGGCAAAGAGTTTGCACCACGAAATTATCAACAAACACAAAATTAGAGTGGATAATAGGAAAACAGTTCCATTGGCTAGTTTAAGTTCAAACAAAATGGAAATCAAGAGTTGCTTGAGAAAATGTGCAAAATGCCTTGTGCCCAAAGAATAAGTGAGAAAGTATATCTGGAGAAGGCTAGTGTCAAAAAAAAAAAAAAAAAAAAAATCTAAAGGAGGAAGTCAGGGAGGAATTCTATACAGATAAGTGAAGGTTTATCAAGGATGAAAATCACAAGACAGGATGTTAGGTGGCCTTCCAGGACACTTACTCTAAAACACATTTTGGGGCTGAAGGGCAGGAGTATCCACTCTGCCACCCTTTGGACCCCTGTGCACACATACACACATATACACACGCACACATATATATCACAGATATTTAATATATATTTATTTGATGTATGTAATATATAAACTCTATTATTAAATCTGTTTAATATATGTAATATTCATTTAATATATGCAATATATTAATATATCATTATATCACATATTATGTTAAATATATTTACTATATTACATATATTATATACTAAATGTTTGCTATATCTTGAGCACATATATTAAATTTTATATACTATATAAGTAAATTTTAATATATATATAAGTAAACTTTAATATATATAAAGAATATAAATTGTATATATAATACATACATTATATGATTAATACATATTTAATATGTATATATATATATATATTTTTTTATGGTTGATGTTGGTGATGAAACCAGAGGCATTTTACCTTTGAGTCACACGCCTAGTCCCATTTTATTTTTTATTTTGAAATAGAGTCTCACTAAGTTGCTGAGGGCCTCGCTAAGTTGCTGAGGAGGAACTGAGATCCTTCTGTCTCAGGCTCCCGAGTACTGAGATTACAGGCATGCACCACCACATCTGTCTAATGTATATGTTTAATATATAGTACATATGCACATATGATAGAAAAATAGATGTATTTATTCATTTGTATGAAATTAGACCTTACGGACCTAGGATATGCTGAGATACAATTGGTGCCCAAGACAGGCACCGTCCTGAGCTTCCCAGAGCTCACCTAGTGAGAAAGTCAGGCCGAAAAATGGGCAGTAACAACAACCCCATGCTGTAAGAGGATCTTGTAAGGGTCCCCTGCTCTAGTCCTGAGTTGTCAGAGGGAGCTTCCCAGAGGAACCATGTCGAAGCGAGATGCAGAGGATGAGCTGGCATTTTCTGGGCAGTGGCAGAGGGGCCGAGAGGTCATGCTTACAGAGGCAATGGCATTTAGCAAGGCCCAGAGAGAGCACGGACTCTCCAAAAAGGCCAAAGAAACTCAGGATGAGGAGGTGAGAGGAGTGGTGACTACTGAGGCCGAGAGGTCATCAGGACACCCACAAAGGGTTTACACATCCTAAAAGCAATGGCAAGATTCTTCAGGGTTTGAGCAGGGGAGCAACAAGAGCTGACCAAAGATCATGCTGGCTGTGGTGCAGAGGAAGGATTAAAGACACAAAACCAAGGTGCCCTGCTTTAATACATTTACCTGTTTAATTATCACACGTTGCTCATCTACCATTCCCTATTTTCTAGCTCCCAGATCTTAACTCCGCAAGGTGAATCCAATGCATCAATCTGTTCTAAGCATTTTTAAAGCTATGCCAATATGACCTGATTAGCATATTAGGATAGAATGAAATAGGCATTGTAGATAATGAAGTCGGAAGATTATAACTGATGAAGATTCTTGAAGCAATGGAGAAACAATTTTAAGTGCAAGATAAAATGTTAGTTCCTCTGGCAGATTTAGAATCTTAAATAATATTGATTCTATAACACCGATAACAAACAATCACTAATTAAAGCAGTAAGAAACCAAGTGTGTGTGGTACTTAGGATTGAAACTTAGGGGTATTCTGCTTCTGAGCCACACCCCCAGCCCTGTTTCATGTTTTATTTTGAAACAGAGTCTCAATAAATTGCTAAGGGTCTTGCTAAATTGTTGAGGCTGGCCTCAAACCTGCGATTCTCTTGTCTCAGCCTCCCAAGTACTAGGATTATAGGCATGCAATCATTTTTAAAGTAATGCTTGGGAAGGGGGGAATTTTTGTTTGAATTCTTTTTAAGGATAGATAAGATTTCAATAAACTGAGACCAGGGAGCAGGTGGGAGGAAGATAGAATATTTCCAGTGGAAGGCTCCACTTGAAAAAGGAAAGCAAATGTAAAGCATATGTTTCGTTTGGAACTGTGGGCATAATGCAGAACAAGGTCAGGACCCTGACAGTCACCACTCACGGCTTCCTGAAAAGAGAGGGTTCACGTCTTGGAGTGGGACTTTAAGCCCTGCTCTAAGAAATTGAATCTTGTCATGGAAGGTGGAGGTGCAACCTGCCTTCAGCAGTCCAAACATGCTATGAAAAGGGCAGGAATTTGATGCTCTATGAATATTGAAAGGAAAGGATATTAGAATGTGAAGTGAGAGATTCTATGAAGAGAGAGAGAGAGAGAGAGAGAGAGAGAGAGAGAGATGTGTGTGTGTGTGTGTGTGTGTGTGTGTGTGTGTGTGTGTGTGGTGTTGGTTGATTGGTTCTCAGTACTTGGGAAAGCTCGTTGGAAATGGGCCAATTAGCCTTGTTCTAATACAGAAACCATGAGATCATGCCAAACAAAGGGAAATGTCAGCGTAAGTATTTGTGTCTCTTAGGAACATGAGTACTAAGTCACCAGCTCTTGTAATAAACACAACAAAGAGCATGGAAGCCATGAGATGGTGCTTGTAAAGGGGCTTGTGAGAGACTTTACTTTGCATTCTTGGCTTTGGTGCCATTAAAAAGCAGAGTCAGAAAGCTAAGTTGCTGTCATTTACTCAAGGACTAGTTTATCTTGCTTGTACACAGGAGTGGTAACAAGTTGCATGCTTTTAGGTAGCCCTGAACAGTTCTCTGATTGTGAGCAAAGCTAGTGAGCTCATATTTAGGTAGACACATTGGTGTCTCCATATAAACCAGCACATGGAGCCACAAACAAATCTGTTTTTTCCTTTATGATGACTAATAACTCTCCACATGCCCCCTAGTTTTACTGGACAAGGAGAATCCAAAGTAATGGGTCCACTATAGGATTTTTTTTTTTTTTTCTACATAGGTAGAAGCCTTTCTGGAGAGTAGAGAGAGAAATTAAAGAAGTGGCAGATCACCGGGCTCTGTTGCTCAAGTTTTAGTAGTAAAATTTGGTTTTTATAACTAACTTCAAGAAGCAGACAACCGAGAGGCAAATGTCTGAATGATGCAGTAATAATTAAAATGGCATTTTGATATTTTAACTATTTATTTAAATATTTCAACTTAATTGTACTATAAGATAAACTAATTGAAGGTGAACTAAGGAGGCAAAACATTAGACTGATCTACAGAGCTTCCAAGAGGAAGACCTCAAAACAAATAATATAGCCAGGCGTGGTGGTGCACGCTTGTAATCCCAGCATTTGGGAGGCTGAGACCGGAGGATCTGGTTCAAGGCCAGCCTCAGCTACCTAGTGAGGCACTCCGCAACTTAGTGAGACCCTGTTTCAAAATAAAGAATAAAAAATAGGGCGGGGGGTATAGCTCGGAGGTAGAATGCCCCTGAGTTCAATCCCCAGTACCGCAAAAAAAAAAAAAAAAAATAAATAAATAAAAATAAAAAAACAAATAATATGAAAATAGGTGGAGTTGGGGGAATTTTGGGCCCCTGAAAAAAGAGCAAAGAGAAATGGTTGTGAAAGATGTTTTAGACAGAGAGACACCATGATTCAAAGGTAGGCTATATAAAAGCATGAGGAGGTGTGAAGAACAGGTTAGTGATAACAAGAGTAGTGTCAGCAGTGCCAATACAAATGGAGAAAACTTAGACATGACAGACATATTAGTCAGCTTCCCGTTGCTACAATAAAATACCTGAGATAATTAGCTGATAAAGAGGAAGGGTCTGACTCACAGTTTCGGAGGCTCCAGTACATGATCAACTTGACAAGTTGCTTTGGGCCACTGGTGAGATAGCACATCATGGCAGAGCAAAGGGGATGGATTACGTTTCGGGAGACAGAGAGAAGAGCCAACAGGAAGAGAGGAAGGTCCCACAGTGCCCTTCCAGGTCCTGCCCTCGTGGTGGTGTAAGGACCCACCATGAGGCCCGGCCTGCTGAAAGATCCACCGCCTCAATGGCGCCACCTAGGGACCAAGTGTTTACCACATGGACCTTAGGAAGACATTCGACATCCAAACTCTAGTGCAAAGTCGCTGGATTTAATCAGAAGAAATCACTGTTAGCCGGGCGTGGTGGCGCATGCTTGTAATCCCAGCATTCGGGAGGTTAAGACCGGAGGATCCTGGTTCGCATCCAGCCTCAGCTACCTAGTGAGGCACTCCGCAACTTAGACTCGGTTTCAAAATAAAGAATAAAAAATAGGGCTGGGGGTGTAGCTCGGAGGTAGAATGCCCCTGAGTTCAATCCCCAGTACCGCAAAAAAAAATAATAAATAAATAAATAAATAAGAATAAAAAAGAAATCACTGTTGATCTCAACTGGATACCCAACTAGAGGGTCTTCAAGAGGCAGGGGAGAAATGCGTTAATAATAATAATAATAATAATAATAATAATAATAATAATAATAATGAAATTACAGAAAGAGATAGGGAGGTGTGAAGGAAAAACGCAAGAAATATGGCTGGACCTCAGAAGACAGCACAGTATGTAAATGAAAGATAAGTTTTATTTCAAAAAAACGCGAGTAAAGGCCAGAATAGCTTTAAAGGCCAGAATAGCTTTGGTGGTTTCACTCCGGCTTCTCTATTATTGCTCTGTGAAGTAGAAGTTGTGGAGCCTTAAGACTGATTCGCACACCGGCGTGATGGATGGGGGAAGGGGCCGTCTCAGCCCACCGAGTCCCCGTGTCCATCCCCGCGAGGGAAGGAGGCAGCACCTTGAATGCGAGGAGGAGAAATCCAGAGAGGAAAGTCCTGGCAGGGAAGACAGACACTAATGGCGACCGAGGAAAGAAGTGCGGGGAGGGAATAAACATCTAATTCCTAATGTGAACCACGTGCTGTGAAAACATTCTGCCCTTCAACCTCCACCGTGGCACTGAGGAGCAAATATATGATTGGACTTGCCCAAGAACACAGAGCTACTTGGAAGCTGAGATTGTATTCAGAACTCAGAGTCACACATTCTTCTCCTTTCCATTTTAATTTAATTTAATTTAATTTTTTTTTTGCGGGGGAGGGCTGAGGGAGAGATACTGGGAATTGAACCCAGGGATATTCTATCTCTTAGCTACACTGGTCCTTTTTATTTTATTTTATTTATTTATTTATTTATTTATTTATTTATTTATTTATTTATTTACTTACTTATTTTGTTTTGAAACAGGGTCTTGCTAGGTTACTGAGGCTATCCTTGAATCCAAGCTCCTCCTGTCTCAGCCTCCCAAGTACAGGGATTACTGGCATGGCACCATGCCCAGCCCACTCATCTTCTCAATTTGAGAAAAAATGGCCTTTATAGGGCAGAAGAAATAAGATGAGAAAGACTGAAGGGGCATCATTAAATAGAAAAAGTTGCTAGAAATAAGTGAAAAATATTATACCCAGCCAACAGCGGTCGAATTCAAGGTTGCCATTGGACTGTTAATGGGAAATGTCCTCAACTATTAAGGAAAAGACAACTAAGAAAACTAAGAAAAGTTAAATTTCACATATGGAATAGTCAGAGAGACATGTACAATCCGCTGGGACATGGTATGAGAACTGCAAATAATGAGGATAGCGTCGTCTTTCCTCTGGCATGAAAATATCGCCAGATTGTGGCAATAGTTCCAAACTTGTCTGAGGAGACCCCCCCTGGAGAGGAGTCATCTTCCCTCTCCATTCCCCCAGATCCTTCCCTCCACCTGCCCTTTCTCAGCCACTCTGATTCCAGCCACTCTGATTTTGGGAAATAAAGACGGCAGGAAATTCAGTGTTTGCTCTTGGCAGCACTTTTTTCCCTTCAAGCCCCCCCCCCCCCACACACACACCTCCCATTCGATCTCTCTGTTACAATATGCATTTCCATCTCAAGTCCTCCACCCACTTCCAAATCAAAGGCCTGTTCACTCTTAGGAGAAAAGGGTCTCTTCAAAAGCGATTTTCTTAACTGCCATTACCTTTGGTCCACACAAGATACACAGATCAATAAAATACAGAATGTCTCTTCCCTGGACAAAACATTTCTAAAAATTGTTTATTTCACGAGAAATGCATGACAGATGGTATGAGTAGTGGCGAGGCATTCAAAACAGAATGAAGTTTCCTACTGTTCTGTCAGATGTTTCCACTCTCTGTTCCATCCATTAAATGCTGACTTATTTTTCTTCCACAAACTTCACTTTGGGTCTTTTTTTTTTTTTTTTTTAATAAATAATGCTTCTGGTATTCATTTAAGATTTTCTTGCTGGGTGTAATGGCACATGCTTGTAATCCCAGTACTTGGGAGGCTGAGATTGGAGGATCACAGGTTCTCTGCCAGCCTCAGCAACTTGTGAGGCCCTCTGCAACTTAGTGAGACTCTGTTTCAAAATAAAGAATAAAAAATAGGGCTAGGGGTATAGCTTGGAGGTAGGATGCCCCTGGGTTCAATCCTCAGTACTGCAAAAAACAAAACAACCAAAAAACTTAAAAAAAAAAAAAAAAAAGATTTTCTTACACCATTACCACAAACTACAATTTGAACTGGAGCCTTCACATGGCATAGGATAAGTGACTGGGAGGAACTGTTAAAACTATCAGGACATATAGGATGTGGTGCATACTGCTCAAGAAGGAGTAAATTACCCGAGATCACTTGGATTATTTAGTGTGTGAGAGAATACATAAGTAGTTTTAAATATGTGTAGGTCAAGTAGATTAGCTGCTAAAATTCAAAATGCAACTGGGCTTGGTGGTGCACACTTGTTATCCCAGTACTTGGGAGGCTGAGATAGGAGGATCAAAGTTCCTAAGACCGGCCTCAGCAACTTAGTAAGACCTTGTTTTAAAATAAAATAAGACTGGGGGTCTTAATTTGGAGGCAGAACACCCCTGGGTTCAATCCCCAGTACCAAAAAAGAAAAAAAAAATTCAAAATGCCCAGTCAGTAACAGGTTCCCTGAAACAATCCCCATATTACCTCGAGGATGGTTCTATTAGTCTCCTTTTGGGTAACTAGTGAATAGTATTCTCTTAGAAGCTGACTCTACTTAATGCCCGAGACTTGATAAATGCATGAAATTGAAGTATTGGAGTATCTACACGTACCCGCCTGTGCGTGCACATGTACTCATATACTCAACTTTCAATAAGACATTGTTTAAATATGTTCACATATGAACTCCGCATTACCAACTCCTACCTGCCCCAGATGCATCATACCACTTTCTACTTCTCTCTCACCCAGGTTTTGTCCACTTGTTTCTCCTTTGTGAATCCTTTGGAGAACAATTCTGGAAAAAGGAACAATGGGCTTCTAGAAAATAACTCGTACAAGAGCGGAGGGTGATGCTTTAAATGGAGATTCCAGGCAAGTGTGTGGGATTTTTATTCTTCCTGCTGAGTCAGACCTTTTATAGAACTGACTGACTCTGCATATGCTGATCTGTGATAGAAACTGAGATTTACATCACTCCATTCAAAAGACTAATCTCTAAAAGGAAACAAGAATCAAGAATGCTATTTAAATGACAGACCCCAATTAAGGGTAATTTTTTTTTTTTCAGCAAAAGCTCTATCTGCTGAAAATTAGAGGAACGTTTTCAAGGTTAGCCTAGAAATAAATGGACTCCGCTTGGCAACCTTCACAAAGTGGAAAGTCCTGCAGTCTCTCCTGCCAGTTTTCTTGTGCGCAACTGACCGACGTTAAGTAAGAAAAAGAACCCCAAATGACTTGGCTTTGCTTGTCCAACTGACCAGCAAATCAATTTAAGGAATTATTATTTATTTTTTTTTATAGAAGAGCTTTGCCAAGTAGATTGCCATCTGTAATTTTTTTTTTTTAACACAGCATTCAGTAACATAATTGGCGAAAACTCTGTTGTTGATAGACTCCTAATGGTAATTACAAACTGAAGAGAAAACTGGGATATTGAAATCGGAGTCATTTGAAGCAGCGTTTTTAAAGAGGCAGCAAAATAATTCTGCTATTTAGACTTGCCTTCTAGATTTCTTCTCTCCAAGAATGTAAATCTGTGAGATACACAGGTTGCTATTTAAGCTCTATAGGTTTAAGCTGGGTGTGGTGGCACAAATCTGTGATCCCAGTACTTGAGAGGTTGAGATAGGATTGAAGGTTTGACACCAGCCTTAGCAATTTAATGAGACTCAATAATCTAGTGAGACTCAGTTTCCAAACAGAAAAATAAAAAGGGCTGGGGGTATAGTCCTTTCCTTAGGGAATTAATGAAGAAAAGACTTTGGGGAAGAAGGCAAGCCAGGCACATCATCATTACTATTATTATTATTATTATACTAGGGATTGAAACCAGGGATATTCTACCTCTGAGCTACACCCCCAGCCCTATTTTTACATTTTTTTATTTTGAAACTGGTCTCACTAAGTTGCTGAGGGCCTCACTAATTTGCTGAGGCATTCCTTGAACCTGCGATCCTCCTGTCTCAGCCTCCCAAGTACTGGGATTATAAATGTCCACCACCATGCCTGCTCCAGGCAGCAATTTAAGAAAGCTGCATGATTCCCCAACTCAGGATGCCCCAGCTGAGGATAGATGCAAGTTCCATCATCCACCTTCCATGGCATTCTCTAGCCCTCTGAGTACAAGAACAACCTGTGATTCCTTTTCCTACTACTAGCTACATACTTTCATGTATTCATTTAAGAAATATGTTTTAATTATTTATTTGCCAGTACTTACAAAGGTAATATTAGCCTGAAACAGCAATTTCATTACCAGTGGTAACATAACACCACAAGCAAAAAATGGCATTCTTGGGTTCTGATCCTTTTGTTCTGGGATTAAGATAAGATTCTGCTTCTACTAAATGCCCTCTTGGAGAAAGGGAGGCAGGGCTGATTAATTCTTGAGTGTGTGTGTGTGTGTGTGTGTGTGTGTGTGTGTGTGTGTGTGTGTCTGGGGATTTAGCCAGATACATTCTACCTTTGCAGTACATCCTTGACTCTCTTTAAATTTTTCATTTTGTAACAAGGTCTTACTAGGTTGTTAAGAGTCTTGCTAAGTTGCTGAGGCTGGTCTTGAACCTGTGATCCTCCTCCTATCTCAGCCTCCCAAGTACTGGTATTATAGTCATGTTGAGATTTATTCTGGTCAGATATGCTAGTTAGTCTTAGTTATATAAAGCTTATCCACTCCATTCTCTGCTGCAGCCAGCTATTCAGCTCAAGTTGCAAAATATCAATAAACTAAGATATAATCCTTCCCTATTTTCCTTTAGATCATGGTTCCCACTGACCTTAGAATAAGACACAAATGGCTTCCAGGACATACAAAGTCTTCTACAATCTGGCCCTACCTTCATCACCCATTTCAGCTCCTCCTGTGCCACAGTGACCTCATTTGGTCTCCTGCAATAGTTCAAATCATTATTTTGTTTTTTCTTCTTTCTGCACTTGTTGCTCATTCTATTGGGAAGGGGCTTACATCAGTCTTTGGAATGTCTCTTCAGAGTGGCCTTCACTAACCTTCTTGGTGACTATTACTGTACTTACCATTATCCGAAAAATTATTTTTCCTCTGCTTACCTGCCATTTATTTGCCCACTTATCTCCTATTTATCAAATGTAAACATATGAGAGCATGAGCCTCATTTCCTTTTCCATTGCTGTGTGTCCTGTGCCTAGCACAGTGAGACAGAGCCTGTCACCTATTTGCCAAATAAATGTTTAAGTAACAGGTGTATGGAACCCCCTACACATCCACATTTTCACTATCCATGGTTCCAGGTACCCATTGACAACTGTAACCCAAAAATAGTACATGGAAAATTCCAGAAGTAAAAAATTCGTTCGTTTTCAATTGGATGCAGTTTTGAGTAGTACGATGAAATCACACACCATCCTACTCCATCCTAAGTGGGATGTAAATGATCTCTTTGTCCAGCGTATCCATAACATATGCACTACCTGCTCATTAGTTACTCAAGAGCCATCTCGGTTATTGGACCTACTGTTGAGGTTTAGCACAGTGCTTGTGTTCAAGTAAGAAGGTCACTGGTAGCCCAATGGTGCATCACGGTGTGTATACCATTCACCTCACTTCGTTCCATTGCATAAGCATTGAAACATCTCCCATTATCACAAGAAGCATGAATACAGTAGCAGAAGATGTTTTTTATTTGGGAAAGGGGAGAGACAGAGACCAAATTTTTATTAAGGTATGTTATTATAAATGTTCTATTTTATTTTTAGTTATTTTTGTTAACCTCTTATTATGACTAATTTATAAATTAAACTTCATCATCGGTGTGTGTGTAGAGGAAGACATCATACTGCATATAGGGTTCGGCACTCTCTGTGGCTTCAGGCATCCACTGGGGGTCTTAGAAGGTATTCCCTGTGGATGAGGGGAAGTACTGTGCAGAAAGGAGTCTCTATTGAGATCGCTGTTCACAAAGCTTCTGGTTATTGGTTACTTATTCTCCATCTTTCTTAACTTGCCGGTTTAAGTAGCTGAGATATTTCCCCATATCTGTGGGCTCCTGTCTTGCTCCACCTCCCCGAGTTTAGGTTCTCTCATCGTTGTTTTCTACCTGGCACATGTCTGTGGCCGGCTCCCATACTCCCTCTGCCTGAGGCTGTAGCTGGATCCACATGTACCAACTTAATTTTTTGCTGTGATTTCTAAAGCCCAAGGCAGTTGGCATATTGGGGGGAGGGAGGAAGCTGGGATATTGGGGAGAGAGGAAGCCAGGGATTGAGACCAATTCTTCTGCCCCTCTATGACCTTTTGGAAAATCATTCAAAATATTAAATTCTGAATTAGGTTTTTCGGAGAGGCCAGATATAGGGTATGAGAGACTTCCAGGTGTTGGACCGCAGTGAGCAGAGCTGTATTTCCTGGGATGGGGGTGACTTCTAGAGCAGCCTTCTTGAGGCTGGGCCAAGGATTAGAGTCTGCTTCTAGGCTATGCTAATTATGAGACACCAATTAGAAGATCCACAAGGTTCCATGTCATGAAGGCAGTTGCTACATGAGTCTACATATAAGCAGAAAAGTCAGGCTAGGGATACAATTTTGGAATCATTTACATGTTGGAGGTGTTTAATGACACAGGCCTAGGGGACATCACTTTGCTGTCACCTGTGGCATAGAAAGAGAAGTGGTATAGATACTGAGCCCTGAGCACAACAACATTTAGAAGTTGGCAAGTTGGGGAGCAGCTAGCCAACGAGGGGCCCAGGAGTTCAAAGAGAATCCTGGAGAGTGGAGACATGATGTTTCTCAATAGTTGACTTCATATATATTAACTTAATAAATACTTGCTAAGCATCCAATCTGTACGAAGCACTTGAGGGTAACAAAGTGAATTAGAGTTGCCATGAATCCTGCCATCAAGGAGATTATAGTATCATAGGTGGATAGATGTACACAGACTATTGAAATGCAAGATTAAGAGTGATCCGCAAGTCATAAATAACAATAGAAGATTTTAAAAGCATTGTTGATAAATGCAATATGGTATCCTGGGTTGGATCCTGGTGGAACAGGAAAGGATATTAGTGTGTGTGGGGGGTAGCTAAATCCAACTTAAGTCTGCAATTTACTTAATGGCATTATATCTTTGTTAATTTCTTAGTTTCAACAAATATGCCATTATTATTTAAGATGTTAACCTTGGGCTGGAGATGAAGCTTGGTGGTAGAATGTTTGCCTAGCATGAGTGAGACCCTGTGTCTTGAACTGAAGAAAAATAAAATTAAGCTTGGGGGAAGCAGAGCAAAGGGCATATGGGCAACTTTTCTGAAAATTGAAAATCATTCTTTTAATTGAAGAGTATGGTTATTTCAAGGAGGAAGACCTGGGAGAGAAAAGCTAGTTCAGGAAGAGCTCCAGGGAGGTATTGAGTGGTTAGGGTTAATGATCAATTATGTATTGATTACACATTAATTGCTTTAGGGAGAAGAGAGGAAAACATTTAAAAATACAAAAAAAGTACAGTTCTGACTAACTAGAAGATGTCAAGCAGCTTTCTGCTCCTCTATTAAATGAGGTTCTAGAACCTTTCCCTGCTAGACTTAGGGCCTGGGGGGCAATCACAACATCTAAGATTTTATATCGTGATTGATATAACTTGATAACTTGATTACTAAACTTTCAACCCAGTTCCCCCAGAGACTATCTCTCCTCACATACAGGAAGAGACTCAGGATGATAGACACGGCTTTGACCCGAGTGTTTTGATTTGAGAATGTTCTGACATTACCTTACCACCTTAAATTAAATGCCATTTTAATGAGGATGTCTCTCCTTTCTCATGGACACCTGAGTGTTTTTCTGGAGGAGAGACACTGCTGGTGTTGGGTGGCATTCAGGGTCTGGAGCCACTGCCTTATAATCTACTGGTTGTGGAAAACAGCAATCTTAACCAAGTTCTCTGAGTTGCTTCCTCACCCTTGTGACAAGAGTAACTTAACCATTGGATTGTTGTAAGGATGTAATGAAATTAAGTAATGTAGCCCAGAATGAAAGAAGTGCTTAATGAATACATGATATTATTCTGGAGAAATCTCTTGTTAAAAGACAGACTGAATCTTATTCATCTTGGACTCTCTCATAACCCCAGTTACCCATGCCTGCCACACAGAACCGTTTATGAAAAGGTGTACAGCCCACAGAGACATTTTAGTCATAAAATCTGAGAGTTGTCCCATACAGCTTGCCTTTAGAGAACAGAAACTGTTGTGTTTTATGCTGTAGAGACCTTAATGTTAAAGAGCTCTCCTAAATTATACCCACAGAAAGTGAAGCTCACAGGATGTGAGTGGTTTGCTCAAGGGTGTACCAGCTAGTTCGTGGTCATGACACTTCAGGGAGATATTTCTTATTTCATAAGAGGTGGGCCTCCTTTCCTTACTATGGCTCTTTCCTTATCTTGTACCTGTTTTTTTTTTTTATTTTTTTTTTCCCATGGCCTTGTGACAACAAACTCATTGTAAGATGATTCCTGTCATATTTGATGAGTAGAGGGAACATTGTCTCATGCTGTCATCAAAAACACATCTGCCAGCCGGGCATGGTGGCACACGCTTGTAATCCCAGCATTTGGGAGGCTGAGACCGGAGGATCCGGGTTCGCGGCCAGCCTCAGCTACCTAGTGAGGCACTCCGCACCTTAGTGAGACTTGGTTTCAAAATAAAGAATAAAAAATAGGGCTGGGGATGTAGCTCGAAGGTAGAATGTCCCTGAGTTCAATCCCCAGTACCACAAAAACAAAACAAAACAAACAAAAAAACACATCTGCTGCTTCTTTTTGGGTGAAAATTGCACCTAATTCTGAGAAGACATAATGTCACAGTATGTGGAAAGTATGATGATCACTGGTAAAGGACCAGCCAATGGCCCTAGTGCTTTCAATGCAAAACTGTGTTATGCTGTGCTGTTTCCATGATTACATATGGAAATTTGTCATTTATCCTTACATATCAATATCAATATTCTTACCATAACTGAGTTCCTTCCTATTTGTAAACATTAAATAATATAAACAAACTGAACATAATGGCACAAGCCTGTAAACCTAGTACTTGGTAGACTGAGACAGGGGATGGAAGGTTTAAGAACAGCATCAACAACTAAGCAAGACCTATTTCAAAATAAAAAATATAAAGGGCTGGGAGTGTTTCTCAGAGAGAGAGAGAGAGAGAGAGAGAGAGAGAGAGAGAGAATATGCCTAAATTCTTCCATATGACCATGGTAAGCCTGCTTTTTCAATACTTCCCCTTCCCTCCTAAAGAATTAGTTTTTCCATTCAAATTATGCAATGCCCATATATGAAGGCATCACTACCAATCTCACTCTTATTTTTTATTTTTATTTTTTTTATTTTTTGCGGTACTGGGGATTGTCTCAGGGGCATTCTACCTCTGAGTTATACCTCCAGCCCTATTTTTTATTCTTTATTTTGAAACTGGGTCTCACTAACTTGCGGAGTGCCTCACTAGGTAGCTGAGGCTGGCCTTGAACCCCGTTCCTCCGGTCTCAGCCTCCCAAATGCTGGGATTACAAACCTGTGCCACCACGTCCGGCTCCAATCTCACTCTTATATACAAGGAGGAGTGGGTCTCAGGGTGGGACCTGAAGGGAAACACACCCACACCTGTGTGCATGCTGGTTTGGATGACTTGAACCTCACTCTGATGTATAATTACAGTGCACCAATAAAAGTGTGTTTTAAAGAAGAATCAGCTTTATATTAGATATTAGCCATTTTAAAAATGAAGCAACTCATTGAAAAAATGAGTTCTGTTACTTAGCAGTTTTGCTACGACGTGGTTTACTTTATATTTACCCTACTTGAACTTTGCTGAGCTTCTTAAATAATTAAGTTTTTTAAAAAATGAATTTGGGGATTTTTAGCATATATATGTGTGTGTATGTGTTTATACATATTATGTATGACAAAATATAATGTATATAAAGAAAAATAAATTTTAGTAAAAATGATAAATATTTTATGCTGTTACTTTTCTATTTATCTGGTACTGTGCTTTTTGCTTGACCTGCTAGATCCTCATATAGACATTATTATGCATAGGTGAATAGAGATTTTATTGAATTTTGAGCCTTTCTGAGTATCCTGAGATTGCCTTTTATTACTCTTCTGCATAACAATTTTATCTTTTCAGCTGTGGGCAGCTTATGGAAGAAATAACTAGGGGTATGAATAGAATAAAATATTATTTTTAAAATCAGTATTGTATTATTTTTAAAACCAGTATTGTCTGGACAAACTAGCTCTACTTTTTTCATAGCATCTTTTTTATTAATTTAATATTTAAATTGACAAACTGTATATTTTTGTCCTGTACATATGATGTTTTGAAATATGTATCCATTGTGGACTGTCTAAATTGAGTTAATGAGTGCATGCATTACCTTCACATACTTACATTTATTTTTTTGTGTTGAGAACATTAAAAATCTATTCTTTTAGTGATTTAAGAATACAATTGTTATTCACTATATGAAAGTGTTGTATAATAGCAGCCCAAAGTGGTCCAGAACCTTTTCTTATTTAATTAATTCTTCCTCTCCAAATGTCTGGTGAGTATTCATAAAATACCATTTGACAATAGGAAAGCATTTCCTTCAGCAAAGTATTTGGTTATTGGGCAACCAAGATGCAGCACAATTTTTTGGGGGGGAAGGATGCTGGGGATTGAACCCAGGGCCATTCTACCTCTACGCTACATATCCAGTCCTATTTTAGTTTTAATTTGGAAACAGGGTCTTGCTAATTTTCTGAGAGCCTCATTAAATCACTGAGGCTGGTTTCTAACTTGTGATCCTCCTGTCTCAGCCTCCTAAGTACTGGGATGACAGGCATGCACCAACACGCCTAGTGACACAGTACATCTTTCTGCTTATTTAATGAAACTTTGACCCTGAGAGGACCTCAATGTTTTATTTATCATTTATTTTAATAGCTCAATATGGTCTCGGTTCTTATTTAGAGGCTGAATCATAAGGGTGAAGAAGAGAGCCCCATGCAGATTAGGAGGCACAGGCCAATCTGGGGGGCAAATGGGCTTAGGGAATAGTGACTTTGTGAGACTCAGCAAATCAGAAGAAAAATAACAGACTTTGGTAGCTAGCTTTGATGATGGAGAACAGGTCCCAGATTTATTTACCCTCCCATAACTTGAACTCTCCACAAAATACATAAATAACTGGCTTTAAATATTTGGCAATGGGTTCTACATGTCTGTGATTCCTGACATAGCAGTTAAAAAGAAAATGGAGCTTCACTGACCTGTGAGTCAGTATCAGGAAGTAAGAGGTAAAAGTACTTGAAGAAATAGTGGAAAAAAGTTTTGAAAATTTAATGAAAACTGTAAATCCACAGATTCAAGAAACTTCAATAAATCCCAAGACAAATAAACATACACTCACAAATGTGAAAACATAACAGGGCTCATCATCATTAAATTTCTGAAAATCAGTGTTTAAGAGAATTATTTTTTAGGAAAAAAAAGAGAAAAGCATTACCTACAAATGAACTGTAAAATAACAAGTCTACAGACCTATTGCCAGAAATTCTGCAAGCAGAAGATACCTGTAAAGTGCTAAAGGAAAAAAAAAAGCCTATCAACCTATTTTTATATACCCAGCAGAAATATATTTCAGTGTATCCCCTAATAATAAGGAAGAAATCTAAAGATGTTTAGACACATAAGACCTAAAAAAGTTGTCATTAGCAAATCTATACTATTTGAAATGTTAGAAGTTGTTGTTTGGGAAAATGATGCAACAAATTTGGATTTTTGCAAAGGGTTGAGATTTAAAGGGTACAGAAATGGTAAACATAATTTTTCTCTCATTTTAAAATTCCTTAAAAGGAAGCCAGGTGTGGTGGCACACGCTTGTAATCCCAGCATTCGGGAGGCTGAGACAGGAGGATCCAGGTTCGCGGTCAGCCTCAGCTACCTAGTGAGGCACTCTGCAACTTAGTGAGACCCTGTTTCAAAGTAAAGAATAAAAAATAGGACTGGGGGTATAGCTCGGAGGTAGAATGTCCCTGAGTTCAATCCCCAGTACCGCAAAAAAAAAAAAAAAAAATTCCTTAAAAGGTAATTGTCAGTTAAAATAAATAAATATATTTTTGTAACACATGTAAAAGTGTATGAAAAATATTACAAAGGACAGGAAAGAGGAAAAAGATAAAAAGATATATAGTGTTGTATAGTTCTTCCACTATATAAAAATGGAATAATATTAATTGAAAGCATATGACAGAAAGTTAAAAATGCATACCACAATGCACATAATCCTTAAAGCAACCACTTAATGGTTGGAGTGTAGCTCAGTGGTAGAGCATTTGTCTAGCATGTGTAAGGCCCTTGGTTCAATTCCTAGCTCTGCAACAACAACAACAAAGAAACAAACCAAAAAACCCACTTATCCAAAGAGAGATAAGAAGTAATAGTGCAGATGAAATTTAATAATAAAAATATTTTATTTATACATAGAAGACAGGAAAAGAGAAAAAATGGAACACAACAGATGAGTCGGAGGGAGCATACCTAGTAGGATAATGAATGTAAACACAACCACATTGATAATTACATTAAATCCAATGACCGAAACAGTTCAATTAAAAGCCAGATTTTGTTAAGACTGAATAAAAATATGACCTAATTGTAAGCTGTCTATAAGAAATTCACTTTAGATATTACAAAAATAAAAGTAAAGGGGATAGTAAAAGATATAACATGCAAACAGTGATCATAAGAAAACTGGTGTCTCTTTTAATACTAGGTAAGAAAGAATCGAAAACAAGAAATATATCCAGGAGCAAAAAGGACATTTTATAAGTCTAAAGTGGTCAACTTATCAAAATGCCTAACAATCTTAAATGTGTGTGTACAATATAAGAGCTTCTAAATACATAAAGCAAAACTTACAGAACTGAAAGGAGAAATAGACAAACTTACCATCACAGTTGGGGATGCCATTGCTTCTCTCTCGGTAGCAGAAAAGCTATATACAAATCAGTAGCATTAGAAATGTCTTGATCAGAGCCGGGCGTGGTGGCTCACACTTGTAATCCCAGCATTCGGGAGGCTGAGACTGGTGGATCCGGGTTCGCGGTCAGCCTCAGCTACCTAGTGAGGCACTCCGCAACGTAGTGAGACCCGGTTTCAAAATAAAGAATAAAAAATAGGGCTGGGGATACAGCTCGGAGGTAGAATGCCCCTGAGTTCAATCCCCAGTACCGGAAAAAAAAAAAAAAGAAATGTCTTAACACAGCAACCTATTTGACTCATTTATAAACCACTCACTCCATAAAAATTGCAGAATAAGCCTTCTTCTCAAAACCCATGAAATATACATCCAGGTAGATTAAATTCAGTGGGGTGAGGATGCAGAGTAATTGGAGCTCTCACTCATTGCCATTCCAATGTAAAATGTCACACTCATGTAGAAAACAGTTTGACAGTTTCTTATAAACCTAGCACACACTTGCCATGCAATCCCATTGCAAGATATTTACACAAAGGACATGAAAACACATTTCTACAAAAAGACGTGTACATGAATGCTTATGGTAGCTTTATTAATAATGAATCAAACTGTAAATAACTCCAATGCTCATCAGTAAGTGAATGGATAAACAAATTGTGGCATGTGAGTACAAAGGAATACTACAAAACAAAACAACAACAACAAAAAACAAGCTACTGACAGATGTGATAACTTGGAAGAATCTCAAAGACATTATCCTGAGCAAGAGCAGCCAGTTGCAAAAGAATACCAACTAAATGATTCTATTATGTAAGACTTTAAAAATGACAAATTTATCCAAAATGACAGAATGACAGAAAGCAGAGCATGACTGTGTGGAGCTGAGTGGGGGGCAACTGACTGGGAAGGTACAAAAAGAAACTTTCTGGTTGAAAACTGTTATAGATAGAAGGTGTGTATCTTGATTATGGTGATGGTTAGCAAAACTATGACTAGTAACTTTATGCTTACTTTGGGTACACTTAAAACTATTTTTCTTTGTTTTGTTTTGAAAAAGATTCTCATTAGGTTGTTGTAAGTCTCACTAAGTTGCTGACACTGGTCTCAAACTAGTAATCCTCCTGTCTCAGCCTCCCAAATACTAGGGTTATGGGCATGTATCACCACACCTAACTGCAAGCTATTTCTCAATAAAGATTTTTTTTAAAGCAAAATAATAGTGATACGATTACATGGTGCAATTGAATTCTAAAGCACATTCATCTTTTAAGTCTTTCGAGTCAGAAGGACTCGTTCTTCCAGCTATAACAACATTCCAGAAGTGGGGCTGTTTATCAACAGCAGGGATTAACTTCTCACAGTCCTGGAGGCTGAGCAAGCCAAGATGGAGGCACCTGCATATTGAGTGTCTGGTGAGGACCAGTCTCTGGTTCAGTCTTCGTATTTTTACTGTGTCCTTGCCTGGTCAACAGGACACACAGGTGCCTTGGGCCCTTTTATAAGGGCACTAATCCCATTCAGAAGGGCTCCACCCTCAGGACCTTATTACCTCCCAAAGACCTCTCCTCTTCATGCATATTAACTCAGCAAAGGGTTTGGGGGACACACAAACATTCAGGCCATTAGCAGCCCTGAGGTCAACATTTACCAACTCTGTCGTCTTACAGCAAGTGATTTACAATTTCTTAGCCTCCTTCTTCACCTGAAAAATGGACCTACTGCCTGACAGGGTCATTGATACTAGAAGTGCTCCAGATTCTATGTGGGAAGAAGAATTAATTTTCAACTCATTTTTAGCATGTTTATCTTTAATTTTTTTCACCTCACATTTTGAGATATTTTCACATTTTGTAGAATAGCGAATCCCCACCTTACCCAGATTCCCCCAAACTAACACTTTATATAAACCAAATTATAAAAATCAGGAAATTGGTATTTATTTGGTATAGTTATTAAAACATAATCAAATTTTTACTAGTTGTCCTTCTCATGTCACTTTGGTCACGTGTTGCATTTAATTGTCATGTGTTCTTAGTCTCTTTTATTCTGCAATTCTTCCCCAATCCTTCTTTGCTTTTTAGGTCATTGTCCCTTTTGAAGAGTACTGGTCAGTTGATTTTTAGGACTATTCCCAAGTTTATGACCATCTGGTATATTCTTGTGATTAAATTAAGGTTATTTATTTTGGCAAGGACCACGGGAGTGACGCTGTGCCCTTTGGAGTGCAGCGTGTGCAGAGGCATGTGTATCGATTGGCCTCATTCCTGGCGATGTCAACTTTGATTATTTGGTTAACGTGGTATCTTCCAGGATTCTTTGCTGTAAAGTGACTATTTTTCCTGTTACAACCAATGAGTAATTTGTAGGGGGATATTTTGAGTTTGTGTAAAATCCTGATCCTCATATTTTCACCGAGCCATTTTAGATCGATTGATGATTCTTGCCTAAAACAAATATTACTGTGCTGTTTGCCAAGTGGTGATTTTCTGTTTTCACCCTTCCTTCTCTATTTGCTGGTTGGAATTCCACTGCGAAGAATTGCATCTCATTCTTCACATTTGTTTTTTCAATTGTCTATGTTAGTGTGGACTTGTGGCTTCTTACTTTATTCAATGTTTTTGTTTTTGCATTTGTGGTACTGGGAATTGAACCCAGAAACTTTCTACCACTGAGCTACACCCCCAAGCCCTTTTTATTTATTTATTTATTTATTTTTGTTTTGTTTTGAAACAGAGTCTCAATTGCTAGGTTGGTGAGAGTCTAAATTGCTGAGACTGGTCTTAAACCTGTGATCTGCCTGTTTCAGTCTCCCAAGTACTGGGATTACAGAAGTGCACCACCATGTATGCCTTTTCCAGTGGGTTTTAATATAATATAATCACTATTCACTTATGGATGATGAAATTTCCCCAAATTTCACCATTAGTAATCTCTTCAAATCGATTCCAATTTCCTTTTGACATAGTCCCATCTTTTTTGAGTACCTCTTAATTTTTACCACATGTTCCAGATTTATCTTATACATTTTTGTCTTAGTATTAGTCATTTCTCTATTGAACTCGACTTTCTTTTTATTAGAGAATAGTTGAATGTCTCATTCATGAAAACTACTCATATTGCACCCCTTATGTCAATCCTAAAGTATTAGTCTAAGAGATAGCAAGCATGGTAGATGATAGTGGAAAAAGCAGAAAAGACACATAGATGTTTGTTTGTGTTTTTTTGATCAAGTATTGGATTTAAAATAAAAATTGTTGTTGCCTTTCAGTTTTACCAGCTGAAACGCCCCTTGATATTTTGCATCCTATCAAACTAAATAATGGAATCAGAAAAGTATGGTGGGGATATGGAGGGGGTGTTAACCTGCCATGCGAGCTCTTGCCTGAGTGCTGCACAATAGCTCAAGATGGGTCATAGACAAGACCATGGAGCTAATATTTGAGTTGAACATGACAAGAAGGAACTGATCTTGCCTCAAGTTCAACTTCTTTTTCCTGTGAAGAAATCTCAAAGAGTAGCTCCAGTCTCTCCTGCGTCGAGAAATGGGATCCAGAAAATAAACATTATCCATTGACATTTCTGTGAAAAGACTCAATCGCAATTTTTTAAAAAAAATGACTATCACATGGGCCATTTCATGTGACAGACTCAGTTTGCAGAATAATTGTGCCCAAGTTTTTAACCAATCTTCAAACATAATTGCGTATCTTTCCAACACAAGAAGAATGGCAGGTTAACATCCCCTCCGTATCCCCATCGTACCTTTCTGATTCCATTATTCAGTTTGATAGGATGTGAAATTTCAAGAGGTGTTTCAGCTGGTAAAACTGAGAGGCAAAAACAATTCGTATTTTAAATCCAATACTCGATTAAAAACAAAACAAAAAACGAGCATCTATGTGTCTTTTCTGCTCTTTCCACTATGATCTACCATGCTTATGGTCTCTTAGACTAATATTTTACACGATTAGTACATGTAACGGAGAGGCTAATCCTTGGAGAGTATTTGCTATGGTTCCCTAAAGACATATGTGTTGAAGGTTTGGTCCCCAGTGCAGCAATGTCCAGAGGTGGAGAGCAGAGCGGGGGGAAAGTGACTGAATCCTGAGGGCTCGGAACTCATCGATACATTAATCTATTGAGGGTTGATTATTTGACGGCATTACTGGGAGATGGTGGAAACTGTAGGCGATGGGACCAAGTTAGAGAGAGAAGATGATTGGGGGCATGACCTGAAAGGGATCTCTTGTCCCCAGGACTTCCACCATGCTCCTCCCTCTCGCTCCCTCCTTCCCTTAGCTTTCTGGCTTATGTGAGCCGAGTGGCTTTCTTCCACTCTGCCTTTCTGCCATGATGCTCTGCCTCACTTCAGGCCCAGTGCCATGGATCCAGCCAGCCATGGACGGAAACCTTTGAAGCCGTGAGCCAAAATAAACCTTTCCTCCTCTAAGTTGTTTTTCTTAGGTATTTAGTCCCAGCAACAGAAAGTCAATTAACACAGTAGCCCACACCACGAGACTACTAAGGTCGAATTCCAGGCTTTTATGGAAATGAAGGCTCTCTCAGAAAGCCTACTGCCACATTTTCCCATCGAGAGAGAAAGAGAGACAGAGACCAAGTTCTGGTACCTTGTTAGGGGTACCTTGTATCCACTTGTGCATTTTCTTATTTTTTCTCTAATCTGTTTTTTTCTTTTCTTGAACTACTTTTTTTTTTTTTTTTTAAAGAAGACATAGAATCTCTATGCCTGTCCCAGTGGGGTTGGAGTTAACTTAGGCTTTCTAGGGATAAAGAACTGATCAGGTGTCTAAATTTGTGTTGATGGTAACTCCTTTTGCAATGAGAAAGCCTTAGAGATCAATAGGAGAACCCAGAGTGTGCGAGTCTCTTCCTGGGTTTCTCTGTCTCCAAGGCAGCATGTAAACTGCAGCCTCTCACCTGAGGAAACTTTGAGCTCCCACAGTCAAGAGTTCCCCCTCTGGAATGTTGAGCAAGCACATTTTTACCTGAGGCTGTCACCCTGGGCTCCTCATTGGCTTGGAAAGCTGCTCCTCCCACGTGGTCTGCACATCATTTATACTCATCCAACTCCGCCTGTTTATT
Organism: Graphiurus murinus; assembly: GCA_004027655.1. NCBI lineage: Eukaryota > Metazoa > Chordata > Mammalia > Rodentia > Gliridae > Graphiurus > Graphiurus murinus. The sequence goes on from PVLC010017937.1 coordinate 23,359, forward strand.
CCACTGCTTTGTCGTATACTTGTTTGAAATGGTCACATCTGCTGCTTATCTGCCTTGTAGGAGAAGAGCGAGGGAGTATGTGTTCAGTGGAAGGGAAAACAGGTCTGCTGTGCTGGGCCAGGGGCGTGGCCGCACTACTCCATTGGTTTCCCAGGACAATTTTGTAACAGAAGATATGTTTTCTCATACAGGAAACTGCAGGTCCCCAAGAGTAAAGAGACAGCGGTGACACAACCAGAGATGTAAACAATTCTAATCCAGAACTCAATTTTTCCAGATTTCAGGGGCTATGTTTAAAACATGACTGACCTTCTGTGCCATGGAATACCTAACAAAGTTGTATTTACACATGCAAGACCCTGTTTCACACTTGCACAGAACCTCAACCTTCTAGACTTTGAAACACAAGGCAGAACTAAGTTTTCTCAGCATGAATGTGCTTCATTAGGAGTAACTTTATGCCTAACCATTTAAAAAACAATGTTACACCCATTGACTTTATACTCCTATCAGGCTAAGTTCTAAGTCTGCTTTAAAAAGTAATATTGAATATGTCATTCAGCTTTCCATTACTGTCACAACTACCTGGAATCATCAACCTATGAAACATTCGTTCTTGTTCATCAGTGTATGAAGTTTTAGTCTGTGATTGGGCAGACCCATTTCTTTTAGGCCTCTGTGGAATGGGGTGAGGATGGGGGAAGTAGTATATTATGACAGAAAGCATGTGGCTAGTAGCAAAACTATTCCTCTCATGGCCAGGATTTAAAAAAAAAAAAAAAAAGAAGCAAAAGTACCACAGTTCCCTTTGAGGGCACACACTTGATGACCTAAAACCCCCACTAGGCCACGCCTCTTAAAGATTCCACTAGACCTAAGCTTCACACGTCGGGTTTTGGGGGGCATGTGAGATCCAAACTATAGCTCAGGATCAATGTAAATGTCTTTGAAATTGTAGAAAACAGCAAAATGGAATGTAAAAAAATTAATAGCATTGTTAAAGACAACCACTATTACAATTTTGGTTAGCAAAATCCCCCAATTTTTCTGCCCATATAAATTATAAATTATCTTGTAAATATAATACTTTGGGTACATAATTATACTTGTATCTTATAATTCTTATTTTATATTATATAATTATATAGCAGTAAGTAATAAGTATAAATAAGCTATTTAAAATGTATTATTAAACTATCAGATGGCTCCTACTTATTTGAAACTATCTCTGAGAACTTATATGATCTGAGTTTTAATGACCGTGAAGTATTCTACTCTATTGATATATTTACATAGGTGTTCTACAATAGAAATTATTACATACATAGACATTACATATTATATGTAGGTATTATACAATTTACATGGGTATTATGTAAAATAAACTACTTCATGAAGTAGTTTATTTTTATATTATTAACAGTAGTCAAATTAATATTTATATACTCGACAGGAGGATTGTGAGTTCAAGTCTATCCTCAAGAACTTAGTGAGACCTTCAGCATCTTAGTAAGACCCTGTTTCAAAAAAATACGGGTAGGAATGTAGCTCAGAGGTAGAAAGCCCCCCCTCGTTCAATCTCTAGTACCACACACACAAAAACTATTCTTATACTTGAATTGGTATGTACACGCACAATAGATGTCACATATATGTATTAAAATTTAAAAGTTTTGTCACACATTGCTATATTGACGCTAAAAAGTTTGAGAGCAGGAGGAAGAACATGGAAGTACCTTACCATTTCCATCATATCCCATCAAGATTACACGCTACCAACCTGACTTGTCACCGAGGATGTCAAGCTTGTCACATGGCTGAAGCAGTGTTGTTACGGTGTCTCCACTGTGGGCTGACTCTTTCCCTTCCTTCCACGTGGTATTCTTTCAAAGGAAGTCCCTGTATGCAATGCATACCCAAGGAGTATGAGCTCTTCTTTACCTATATGAAGGGATAATATCAATATAAATTATTTGAAATTCTTCTGAAAAGTTAGTTATTTATTCAATCATTTGTGTATGTCAACATGAACTCGTGGATATTTGTTTTACATTTTGGGTTATAATCTAATGCTACACTATATATCTTCTTGCTCACATGATTCCAACTTTGGCCATCTGGAACTTTCTGTTGGCTCTAGTGTTCCTCTGACATACTCCCATCTTTATTTAGTTTTCTTGAGCATTTCTTTATATTGTGACACTATAAGATGCTCTAGGTTTGTCTTGTATATGTCTTACCCCTGTCCTAGAGTTAGCCACTTCTCCAATAAGCCTGGGTCTTTTTCTTATCATTGGAGAATAGCATTTCAAACCAAGATCTGGGCCCTGAGTTTGATTAGTACTTTATATCCTATAATCAGAAATACATTTTCTTCAATTTTAATCTAATTCTCATTGCAGTTAAAATAGATGTATGCATGTGTAAAATATAATATATTCAAGTAATCCTGTTCTTTGTGTCCTGTACTCTGTAGAAATGAAGCCAGATGGTTCTAATCATACGCTAGATTTCTTTTAATATGGTGAATATAACCAAGGTTGATGCACAGATATTTTCTTCATAGACAGAAGACCTTCTCACCCTTATTTATATCTACCTGAAATCTCATTCTCGGCCTGAGGGTCACTATTTATAAGCTCTATGAACTGTACAGGAAAAGGAACAATGTCTACTCTGTATTTTTATCTCGCATCAGTGAACCCACCCACAAAAAGTCCACTTCTAGTTTCTCTTTCTCTCTTTATACCTCTGAATAAGTAACCCCAAGATTCTGATTCATAAAAAAAAATTGTATAGCAATGTAGTAATACAGCAAGACATGTTCTGATTTGAAACTTCATTTCATTTTATTTTTTGTGGAACGACAAAGTAAAAAGAACAAATTTTAAAAGTACATTCATTTTTACACATGTACTGTAGGCATTGCATAATGACACAGACCAGTACCATCTGAGCTGAACTGAGGACAGAGAATAATGTGGTGGGGAATCTATCAGCCACATTAACTGCATCAAGCTGCAAACAAACTCTTTATCTTTTTATTTATCATATAAATAAGTATATCCTGTCTAGACCGCAGAATACTTGAATTCAAAGGTGTCAATAATAAAGTTAAAGAATAACTTTATTGAATAATAATAATAAACCTCAATTAAAAATTAAAATGGATGAAATATAAGAAAAATACCTTCTAGGCTGTGTTTGTGAACATAGCCTATTCTATAAAATTGTTATAGGAATTATTATAAACATGTTACCTGATCATCAATCTCATTGTGGCAGTTTGATATAAAGAATACTAGTTCAGATTTTTTTTTCTTTTTTTTTTTTTTGCAGTACTGAAGATTGAACCCAGGGGCATGCTACCTTCATGCTATAACCCCAGCGCTATTTTTTTTTAATTCTTTATTTTGAAACAGGGTTTCACTAAGTTGCAGAGGGCCTCACAAAGTAGCTGATCCTCCTGTCTCAGCCTCCCAAATACTAGGATTTACAAGTGTACACCACCACACCCGGCTAGTTCAGATTATTTAAATTAAAAATAAAACATTCCTGCTTTAAAAAAATCCCTAAATGAATGAAAATTTAAATTTATATAACCAATTGTTTCTCCAAATATTGATTTTCAAATTTATATTATAACAATTTCATGTCCCACAAAAATAGCTAATGCAAATGGTTTACTTAGCCCAAATTTAACAATCTTAATGTCTACAGCCTTAAATAAGGCTTATCTATCCCAAAATGTAGCGTAGAATTTAGCATGTTTAGCATGTTTGGATCAAGTAAGAAAGTAGCTCCTAAATGTTCCTACATTTTCTTTTGTTCAAAGTCTGGGTTTCCCCCTTTTTGATGAGTTGTTCAGTTATAAAGAGTTTTGTGTGGGAGAGTGTGGCTGATGGCTCCAGTGAGACAGGAAAAGCCTGGTGAGCCAGGCCCAAGGGGGAGGCCCACTCCAACCACTGAGAAAGCTAGCACAGCTTCTAAGGCTTAGGCTCCTGAGCATCTACTCAGAGAAAGTTTACTGTGTAGTGCATCCTATGTGCCAAGAGCCAGGAGAATCCCTGAGCATCACTAGCCTCACCCAGGGTCCTTGGCATGTGTTCAGAGGACTGGGTTGAGAGCAGAGATCCATGATGCTATACTAGTGAGCACATGGGCCCCAGTGTTAGGAGGCCCAGGTGTCCATCAGGAAACAAGATCCTGGCTGGTGGACTGGATTTCAGGGACAGATGCTGATGTCCACTAGGGGATTGCCTTGAAGAAAACAAACCCCTAGTTTTCTGAGAGGAGCTAGTTAGACTAACAAAGATCTTCAACTGGATTAAAGTAGATGGACAACTTCAGAATCAGAGGGACATAGCAAGGCTGGGCTTAGGGACTAGACCACTTCTAAAGAGCCTGGCACTGAAGAGAGATGTTGCTTGGGTGCGATCATAGAAGTCAAGGCTTAGCAAGAGACATTTATGTGTGAAGCAAAGAGGCTTCAGTCTCAGACAAGTGGTTTTTGGAGCAGAGTGCTGAGGAAGGCTTACACTTGGAGATAAGTCTGTTAGCTCAGCAGTAGTCTTTAAGATGCCTTCAGCTGCTGGGCATGGTGGCGCACGGTTGTAATTTCAGTACTTGGGAGGCTGAGATGGGAGGATCCGGATTCGTGGCCAGCCTTTGCAACTTAGTGAGGCCCTGTTTCAAAATAAATATTACAAAATAGCTCAGAGAATTCTACCTCTGAGCTATACCCAGTATCGCCAAAAAAAAAAAAAAAAAAAAAAATGCCTTCAGCTAGACATAGAATTATACTTGTTGTGAAGGCTTCTGCATACAGGACTCCAGCATTAAACAGAGCCCGGCTCTTGGGTAGAGTTGTTCTGTATATGGGAAGTCAGAGGACACAGCTGGGAAACTGGGACTTATAGAAGCTCAGAAAGATGTGAGCACTAAGCCTAATGCCATATCCTGAATTGAATTCTGGGATAGAGAGAGGTCTTTGGGTAACAGCTAAGGGTATCTGTGTTCCTCATCTGTTTGCTGCTCTGACCAAAATACCTGACAGAAACAAATTAAAGGAGGAAAGGTTTACTTTGGATCATGGTTTCAGTCTATGGTCAGCTGGCTCCATTTCTTCTAGTCTTGTAGAGAGAGAGGCAGAAACATCATGGCAAAAGGGCATAGCAGAGGAAGGCTGTTGATCTCATGGCAGCCAGAAAACAGAGACACAGACACAGACAGGAAGGGGCTAGGGAAAAAAAAAAATCTACCCTTCCAGGGCACACCTCCAGGGCCCTATTTCCTTCAACTAGGCCCCACTTCCGATGGTTTCTATGACCTCCAAATAACCCATTCAAGTTACTAATCCATGAAATGAATTGACCAACTGATGAGGTCACAACCCTCGTGATCCAGTCACTTCCCCAAAGCTCTGAAATCTCTGCCCTGGACCCCAAGACTCTAAGGTAATGAGTCTTCAGAGGTCAGTGCACATCCGATCCACATCACTATCCAAATAAAATATTAACTTTGATTACAGTGTATTGATATCAGCTATTACAAATGGATCATAAAAAATACAAGGTGTGGACCAGTGGGGATAGGTTAGCTAGGAACTTTCTGTACTACCTTGGAAGGTTTTTTTGTAAATCAAAAAATATTCAAAAGTGAAAATTTATTTTTAAAAAACTAGGCACTTGTCATCTTTTCCTTTTTTATGTAAATACTTTTTCCTATTAATTCATTTGACTTGGGTGTTAGTATTATAGCACTTGAGGTATCTTCCCAGTAATAAGATATTTATGTGTGTATTTTGTATATACCTTATACAAATGTCTGCCTATTTATCTACATATTTCCTTTAATCTGTTCAGGTTGCGGTAGAAAAAATACAACAAACTGAGTAGCTTATAAACAACAGAAACCTATTGCTTATTGTTTTGGAGGTGGGGAAGTCCAACATGAAAGTACTAGCAGACTCTGCCTTCACAGAGTCTGTACCTTTTCCTTGTACCTTCCTGCATGAGGGAGGTCGTAGCTCTCAGGCCTCTCTTATAGGGGCACTAATCCCCCTCTGGAAGGCTCCCCTCTCTTGACCTAATCACCGCTGAAATGCGAGATGCTCCTCCTCCTAATACCATCACATTGGGCATTAGGTTTCAACATCAGAGTTTTGGGGGGATGTCAATGTTCAGGCCATAGCATGCTCTTTTTGTATTGTTTCAAGGGGGGAAGAAAGCACATTGGTAGTGTTGCCTTCATATATAAAAACAGCATCATGCAATGTTTCCTTCCTCAAGCCTCCTTTTCCTCTTTCCCTTCTCTCCTACCTCCATCCTCTCCCACTGTTTTCCTGATCTCTCTCCTCTTTTATCTGAGGCCCCTTCTCTTTTCTTATCTATGTTCTCTCTAGCTTCCATTTTATTTTGAAACAGGGTCTCACTAAGTTGCGATAGCTGAGGCTGGCCATGAACCCAGATCCTCCAGTCTCAGTCTCCCAAGTACTGGGATTACAAGCGTGCAGCACCATGCCCGGCTCTCCTTTGTTTTTTTCTCTCCCCTTCTCCTTTCATTCTTACCTTCCTTTCCCCTTATTATATTATATTAATTATATGTTATATTCAATATATTATATATTATATATTTCATTTGTGGTGCTAGGGATTGAGCCCAGGAGCATTCTACATCTGACCCACACCCCCAGCCCTATTTTATTTTTTTATTTGGAAATAGAGTCTCACAAAGTTGCTGAGAGTCTTGCTAAATTGCTGAGGCTGTTCTCAAACCATGATCCTCCTGTCTCAGCCTCCCAAGTACTGGGATTATAGGTGTGTACCACTGTGCCCAGCTCTTTATTTTAATAGATTTGAAGTACTTATTTAGATAGATCTCTGGATTCTTCCATATCAGCTCCCTGTAAAGTAGTAACCTAGAAATGTGTGTGTGTGTGTGTGGGGGGGGGGTCTATGTTGTATTTTGTTGAAAATAATAAAAAAAAAAACCTTAGATTTGTCATACTTTAGAGATCATCTAGTTCAATCCTATCTTTTGCTAACTAAATTGAAGATCTGGGCTTGCGAGGCTGTCCAAGATGACCTATGCATTTCCATGTGCTAATAAATAGCAAAACTGGGCCTAGATCCCGTGGTCTATTTCCCCGGCAAATGCACATTTTACTGTACAGTGTTGCCTCCACTCTATAAAAAGTGCTTTGCAGAGTTACTCTTGAAATTCTCCTTTCTATAAGGAGAAAGACGAGTCTGTGCCAATAGCTATTTGCCTGGACCTTATCATCCATCGTTCCAGCAGAATGTTGTGACTCCTTTTATAGCTTAACTTTATAACCTCTTTAAAAGGAAATGCTGAGAAAAATTCATGATTCTTTACTTAGATAAAAATGCCAGCCAGTTAATAATTTATAAAAAAAATTTTTTTTTACTGCCATATGGATTTTTCCCCCATGGAATCCTTTTTATTCCCCGTTACCACATATATGCGCTAAAAATTTTAAGAGTGTAAACAGTGTTGTTGTCTTTTAAATCATCTCTCCAAAGAGTTATAAAGCAGTGAAGGGAAGGAAATTTGTTAGCCTTGAAGGCGATGCTATAAAGGTATATACTACTTGTAGGAAGAGACATGCTCATTTGTATTTTCTGGATTGTTCTTTAGTTGGTGGCTGCAGTCTATTTGTTTCAATTTTCTGTGAGGGAATTTCTGCCATTACAAGTGGTCTATGTTCCAGGAGAACTGCCCAGATTTATTTCTCATGTTCTTTCCATGCCCCATAAGCTGATGTTCTACTCTGTTAAAGCTGCTTCTTCATGTTTTTAGAGTTTCTTTTCTGCCCCCACCAGCTTCCCCAAACTGCAGCTACCTAAGCAAGCTGGTTTTAACTGATAGCCACAGGTGTCCTCTGTCATGGCCTTCCTTGATGGCTCATGGAAGAATGAAGACTATTTAGATGTGACTGAAAAGTGGTTTGATAGGTCAGATTGTTGTTGCGGTAAGCATGGGGTCCGGAATTGTTGGTTGGGGGCCTTATCTTGCTATGGCTCATTAATTTGGCTTGGGGCTTGGTGACTCTCTGGCGCCACACTCTGGCATCCTGGACATAGACAAAACCCTTAGGACTCCATCAATCCATGCAGAAGATAATCCAAGAGAAACCAGGGGGTAAGCAAAGTAAGAATCTCTGTGAAACGTATCCTTTTCCAGACATAGAGACTAATACAAGTAATTTTCTTTCAAAATTTTCTTTTCTCCAGAGTGAGGCACACGTTTAGTTCTTAGTTCTCATTTATAGCATAGAATTCTTGATTTTCATTTTTGCCCCCCCATCTACAAATAACATAAACACTGAAAAAAATCATTCAAAAGGAAGAAAAGAAATATAATTGATATTGTAAGAGATGAGAGAAAATGAGTAATACATAAAATCCAGTTAAAACCAGAAAGTCAGGAAAAGGGTAGAAGATTAAAAAAAAAAATGGGAACAAAGGAAAAGGACAATGAATAGATATCAATTGCAAATATAACAGATATTAACCCAACTAAACCAATAATGGCTTTAACCATGAATAGTATAAATACACTGATTATAAAACAGAGATTAGCCCAACATAGTGGCATATGCTTGTAATCCCAGTACTTGGGAGGCTGAGATAGGAGGATTGCAGTTTTGTGGACAGGCTCAGCAATTGAGTGAGGCCCTCCAGAACTTAATGAGACCATGTTTCAAAATAAAAATTAAAAATGGGGCTGAGGTATAGCTCAGAGGTAGAAAGTCCCTGGATTCAATCCCCAGTACTCCCCCCACCAAAAAGACAGAGATTTTTAGAGTGGATAAAGCCAAGACCCAACCGTCCATGAGAAACACACTTCAAATATAAAGACATAGACAAATTAATATGAAAGGATGGAGAAATATAGACCATGCTAACACTAATCAAAAGAAAGCTGTAGTAACTATATTGGTTTCAGACCAAAAAAAAAAAAAAAAAAAAAAAGACCAGGAATAAAGTGGAGCACTACATAATGTCAAAAGGATATATTCTTCAAGAAGGTATAACTAGCCCTAATGTGTAGGCAACTAACAGCAGAGAAGTAAAATCTATGAGGCAAAAGTTACAGAACTGCATGGAGAAAGAGGCAAATCCACTATTTTAGTTGGTAAGTTCAACATCCCTTTTTTAGTTGGTAAGTTCAACATCCCTTTATCAATAAACAATTCACAGATCCAGCAGGCAGGCAGTCAGTCATGACACGAGTGAACTGGACAGCACCATCAATCAACAGGATGGAATCGACACTTAAAAGATACTTCAAAGCCGGGTGTGGTGGCACATGTTTGTAATCCCAGTACTTGGGAGGCTGAGACAGGAAGATCTCAGGTTCTCGGCCAGCCTCAGCAACTTAGTAAGACCCTGTTTCAAAATAAAGTATAAAATAGGGCTGGGGGTGTAGCTTGGAGGTAAAATGCCCTTGGGTTCAATTCCTAGTACCACAAAAAAAAAAAAAAAAAAAAAAAAAAA
>PVLC010017938.1:0-32879 GCA_004027655.1 Graphiurus murinus
ACTAAACTGACCAGGAGATAGGGGGAGGGTGGGTGGGAATTGGGGAAGGGTTAATGAGAAATATGTGCATGGATGTCTTTACCTGTACTAGTTTGTACCCAACAAAAATGTGTAATTAACCCGGTTGTACCCAAAAAATGTATAAAATTCCATGCTAAAAAATTAAAAAAAGAAATAAAAAATTAAAAAAAAAAAAAATGTTAGTGACTGTCATCTGATACATTAATTGAGCTGATAATCAATCAGTGTATATACTTTTCAGGTATAATATTTGCCTGCACACTTTTTATTAGAAAACAACTCCAAATTTGTAAAGAAGACTAAAAAATAAGGATAGAATATAAAACAGCCATACCCTTTACCTATATTCACTTATTGTTAGCTTTTTACCCCATTTGCTTTCATTGTTCTGTCTTTCTCCTCATATGTATCATGTGTGTATACATGGTTCTATCATCTAAATTCTTTTCTATGCCCATTTCACAGTAAATTGCTTATGTATAGACTTTTATTGCTAAATATTTTCAAAGAGTGAAGACATTCTCTTATATAACCACATTATAATTATCAAATTCAGCAAATTTACCATTTACTTGAATTTATTTATTTATTGGCCATTCTGGGGATTGAATGCAAGGACATTCTACCTCTGAGCTACACCCCCAGCTCTATTTTATTCTGAAACTGGGTCTCACCAAGCTACTGACACTGGCCTTGAACCGATTACCAAGCCCTACTTGATACTCTTATCTACTCTCTGTATTGTCAACTGTTCCCACAAAGCCTTTTGTGGCATGTTTTCCTTCCAGTAGTACAAGATCTAATCTGAGATCAGTATTGTCTTTAGTTGTCATATCTCCTTAGTTATCTTTAACCTGGAACACTCCTATTTACTTTCTTTGTCTTTTACGTGGGCATAGGGTTGCACACCTATAATCTCAGTACTTTGTCTACTTTTTCCACCCGATTGGATTAAAAATAAGTATTTCTAGACTGACACATGAGTAATGTTGTGTACTTTTTGTGTGTTGCATCTGGAAGCACATTATGTCTACTTTCCCCTGGGCAGTATTGATTTTGACCACCCAGTCAGTGTGTTTACCCATTGTATGGTTATTATTTCCCCTTCAAAACTACGAAGCAACTAGACTTTAAGGCCACAGACATTTTGATCCTCATCTGATTTCCCCTCTAGATTTAGCATCCATTGTTGATTCTTAATGTGATTTAATCTTTATTACAATATATTCAAAACAATGATTTTCCAAGTCCAGCACTCCCTCCAGGTCAGCTCTTGGTCCTCTGCTACAGGCAGGAGTCTTCCCTTTTACTTTGTCAGTTTTGCCAGGGCACCTTCCTGCAGTGGGTGCCTGTCATATGAAGCTGTTGAATTCCTTGGGTGTATATCTGTAGGTGTTAAGGTTCTTTTCCCTTTCCTTATGAATATGGACTCATGGATTTCTATTTTTCCCAGTGGTTTATAATTCATTATTTCAATTGTTTTGGTACCCAGACTCTCCCAGATTTGGCTAATGGTGGTCCTGGTTTTTTGTTTGTTAGTTTGTTTGATTTTATTGGGACTGGGGACTGAACGGAGGAGCATTCTACCTCTGAGTTACACCCCAGCTTTTTTTTATTTTGAAACAGGGTCTTACTAAATTGCAAAGGGTCTTGCTAAGTTGCTGAGGCTGGCCTCAAACCTGTGATCCTCCAGTCAGAGCCTTCAAAATACTGGGATTACAGGTGTATGCCACAGGAATTTTTGAAGGCAGTATCTCAACTCAAAGCTTCCTACAGGTCACAGAAGGGACTTATTTCAAACAGAACTAGGCCTGTGTCACTGAGGTAGCAGAGATCTTTCTTGCCCAATAGTCCCCAAATTCTATGCTCTTTGCTTTCTTTACACATTCAAGAGGAGAAAGAACATTTTTTTATTGTCAGTCTCCTGCCTTTCTCTTGTAGTTGTTTTACAGAGAGCACAAAAAAGAATAGAATTCTCAAGGTTCAATCCTGCTGAGAGGAAAGGATAAATTGACTTTTTTTATTAGGAGGGTCCAAATTCTTGGGAAAGGAATCCCCTTGGTCAAATTACAGTACAGTTACTTATTTGTTTTCTCCCAAGGGACATTTTCCTGGAAAATTGATGCTACAACATTAGAAAAGCACCTGGTAATGTGGCATCAAACTATATTACTCCTGCTACTTATTGTACCTCAAGATTTATTTTAGACATTAACTTTACATTTTTTTTTGTACTGGGGATTGAATCCAGGGGTATTCTACCTCTGAGCTACATTCCCAACCCTCTTTATTTTTTTTGTTTGGAAATAAGATCTTGCTAGGTTGCTGAGCATTTCTCTATATTACTGAGGCTGTCCTCAAACCTGTGATCCCCTTGTCTTAGCCTCCCAAGTACTGGGATTACAGGCATGTGCCACCATGCCCGGCTTAAACTTACTTTTTGATAGAATGTTTAAGTGGCTTCTAAATGTTCATGTTAGTAAGAACTGATCATTTCCAATCAATAGTAGGATCTGCAGTGAATATTTTCTGGTTTAGAAAATATACAAATTAGCTAGCCATTGTGGCATATACCTATAATCCTAGTATTTGGGAGGCTGAGACAGGAGGATTACAGGTTGGAGGCCAGCCTCAGCAACTTAGTGAGACCCTGTTTTAAAATAAAAATAAGATAGGTATGGGGTTGTAGCTCAGAGGTAGAATGCCCATAGGTTCAATCCTCAGTACTGGGGGGAAGAAAGAAAGAAAGAAAGAAAGGAAGGAAGGAAGGAAGGAAGGAAGATGTATGTGTGTGTGTGCATGCGCATGTGTGTGTGTGTATGAATGTGTATGTATGTTACCTCTTTGTTGAGTTTTCATTGACTACCAGAATAACCAACACTCTATCAGCACTTTCTATGTGTATGACATTGACATAAACATATTCTCTGGGGTAAATTGTGATCTCATTTCCCAGCTAGGAAGCCTGAGTCACAGGAGGTTAGGGACATTGGCCAGGGTCACACAGTTAGTGGCTGAGGGAGCTTTGACTTGAGTCAACATGGGTCTAAAGCCTGTGCTCTTGCTATGCAGAGACAGGGGGTTAACAGTTCTGGAAACTTTTGACCTACCTCACATAGTGAACAAACACAACGAGCAGGCATCCCAAGTAGAAGGACAAGAAGATGAAGACACTGAAAAGACTGGATTTCACGTAAACAGATTCTAAGGAGAGAAAAGCAACTTTGGTGAGGTCATCCTCCGGAGAAAGAGGAGTATATTTGGGACAGGACAGCTTAAAGGGCCCACCTACATCCAACCACTCTTAAATCCCAAGAAATTTTCATTCAGAGCAGCAAAGCTACAGGAGGTCAACAGGACCTTCTCTAGAGGCAGCCACTTTCAGGTGGTGACTTCCCAGAGGAGCTGGGAAAGGCCTGGTGTACACAGCCCATTTTGGAAGGGATCTAACAAAGTGTTCTGATTTCTTCTCCTACTTCTAAGGTAAATATACTTTGTTTTCTTGTGATGATTAGTATTGAATTATATGAGAGATTTCCTGACATGAGAATCTCTCCACCATACTCTGGAGCTAACACTGACCTTTAATGGAAGAAGCAATAGTCACTTTAAGTTTCTTCGCTCGTTGTAGATTCCAGGTCCGGTTCTCATTTTCTGGTAAAAGCAAAATACACACACACACACACACACACACACACACACACACACACACACCAAAGCACACACCAAAGCACACAGCACAATCAGATGTTAAATTCTTGTCCTATCTTCTGAACAGTAGTTATAAAAATGTCCAGAATTAACTCTGGTTGCTGAATTTTATTTTAAAAAGAAATGGAGGAAAGTATCACCTCCAAACCTTCAAACTACCTAAGATCCCCTTTGGTTAAGACTCAGTTTGGCCTTTGCTTGGGCACATTTCAGTGGCACTAACTGATGCAAGTGGAACTGCAGCCTCCCTTCTCCAGTGAAGAAGGTGCCCTCCCTCCCCTTAATAGCCACAGACATTTGAAGAAAACAGTGGCAAAAAGAAAAAGCCAGGTCTTCCTTTTGTTTGCATCTTTTTCTAGCCAATAGACATTTGTTTTTCCCTTATCTAGTTATTAAAGGGCTTATAGTTTATCAAAGAACTTTGGATATTAGTAAAACTCTGGAGCTATGTAATTTAGAGATCAAATTGTTCACTAGCAGAAATTTCACTTAAATACCAAGGGAACCATGTTACACTCAACAGTAAGCACCTTCTGTGTTGGTCACACATGGCTCTTCAGCAGGTGTCTATGCTCAGCATTCCATTCCCAAGGTGGCACTGAGTAGCTACCCATAACTATTTGTACTATATTTGAGAGCTTATATAACCCCTTAAGTCATCACACTTGGCTTTCTTACAACCTTGTGAGGTACAATTTTGGCAAGTGGAATGGTAAACTCTAAATTTTCCTTGTCCATCCTTGTAAAATGATGATTCCCAATAAATATGAATGGCTCCTTAGGAAACTGATCTTAGGAAAAAGACCTTGGTCTGTTGTGTAAGATCTTTATGTTACAGCAGCAAATATTTGTTGAGTAAAGCCCAGCTAAGTGAACTTTACATGCTCATGCTTTTCAAAAAAGTTGTAGTAAATTACCTTTAGAGCTATTTTCTTCCTTTCATTTCTTCCTCAAGTGTCTCTCAGATTGCTTTTACAAGACACTGCTGATGGACCCTTAGTGAGATCTAGAGATGAACTTTTGGGTTACCTTCCATTCCCTTCCAAGTATTTCTCACTATCTCTTACCCTGGACAAAGAATGATCCTCCACAGGCATAATCTTCCGGTTTTATCACAAACACCACGAAGAACTGCTCTTCTGGAAAATCTTTCTTCTGTGTAAGACATAACAACCTTATGATAGACAGGTAAAAAAGATAGCAAGAAGAAAGAAGAGAGTCCATGGGGAAAGGGGCAGAAAGAAAGAGAAAAGAGAAGAAAAGTAGAGTTCACCCCAGCTGTCTAACTCCTTAGAAAGGACTTTCACATGTCCATGATCTATTCCAGATGATTTCTAAGAAGATAATTATTTCGTCAAAGATATTAAAGATACACGAGATTTCAGTCTATGTTGTGACATGTGTGATTAGAATTGTAATGGGTAGCATATACATCATAATGTCAATAGCCTATGTTTAATAATTAATACTTATATATTAAGTTTTGTTTTAAAATATGACGATAAATAACTTTCCTAAAAGTCATACACTCAGCAGTTAAATAAATGGTTCAGGTTAGGGAGGTGAAATGACTGAAGATGGAAGGCTGAGTCATGGTCTTGGCTTTGACTTTCTGTGGTACTTCTCTGAGTCCCAGTTTCCTCATCCATGAATGTAGCATGGTTGACAAGATGACCTTTAAGGTCCATTATAGTTCTACAACCCTGACTTTTTAAACTATCCCCATTTCTGGTATCATGCTTAGCCCACTGAAAAAATGGCCCAGGACCAAAGCATAGGCCCAAAAGAGAAGTGATGATTGATTGCCAAAAAAGAATAGACATGTGCTGATATGTTTTGCCCTTCATCAACGTAGTGAACCAGATGATGTAAATCCAAAGTTCCCTACTATGGTTATTTTTATGTTCTTTTTTGTTAGGACCATATAATGCTGGGAGACTAAGGAAGGAATAAATACCAACAAAAAGAGCAGATACTTGGGATATTAGATCTGAGACTCTTGAAAATTAAAGTGACTGATAGATGCTTTTAGGTCTGGTGCCTAAATTATAATGAACCTCTCTTCATTCTTTGCTTGTTATTCAACAAATAATAACACCTTACCCTAGAGAACAGATTGAGTCACAGTTTTCTTAAGTATCACTCTAAAGAAAGAGATAGACTCTCTGAAAATATGCTTATATGACATATATTATAAAATTACCATTGAGATAATAATTTAATTACAAATACTAAAAGAATGAGCTGCTGCACAAATATGCTCCGTATCCCTTTGAACCTGTCATTTTGTCCAAAATTGATGTCCTCTTTTGGTTACTATTACTGGTACAAATTATTAGAATATGTTTAATTGCTTTAAGCAGATCTGACAAACTTGACCCTGAATTGGCAAATCCAATGAGTAGGTTGGAATCTTCTGGCATTATCTCTCTAAGCAATCTGTCGTATACATGTCCCACTGCACCATGGATTCCCAAGAATCCCCCCAGGGAAAAGGATAGCATGCTTCACCATCACCCAGGCTTAGAATTTGGGCACAGCAAACTTAGTCTTTAACCCAGTCTTAGTCTTTAATCAGAAAGGAAGGAGATCCAAGGTACCCAGTGGATAGCTATCTCTTTTGGACACAAGTCCAGTAGGTAAAATGACTACCAATTAAGCACTGTCATTGACAATAGTGACCACAAAAATAATGTCTTACCTGTAGTGTGATGGCAGCTTTCTTGGTCATAGACTGATAGACACCATTAAATTCCACATTGTGGTCAAGATCATACACTGGACACTACAGCAGGCATGAGGGACAAGAAGAAAAGTATCGCTCATGTCACATAATGTCATACTACATAGATCATGGAGCAGGGGAGGCCTCACTAATCCAGAAACCATAAATTATTTCCCATAAGAACAGTCAAGAAATAGTCCTGCCAAAATTTGGTGACTTGTCCTTTAAAGTCAGTCACTTTACACTAAAGAGAACTATGAAAAGATTGTCTTGAAGTATTTAATACCTTTCCCCCCTTTTTTTTTGTTAACACCTAGTAAGACAGAAAGAACTTAACGTTACAATAACAAATTTAAAACAAGAACAACTGGTAGGGTTTTTTTTTTTTTTTTTTTTTTTTTTTTTTTTTTTTTTTTTTTTTTTTTTTTTTTTTTTTTTTTTTTTTTTTTTTTTTTTTTTTTTTTTTTTTTTTTTTTTGTGAAATTCACAACTCAGTCTTCTTCTCTCTTAGTCATGATCCATCCTCCCTTCCTCCCCCAACCCTTTGCTGCCTGTCCCTCCCTTTCTTCCTTCTTTCCTTTATTTTGGTGATGCCAAAATATTTCTCTAAACCAATGTCTGCAACTTTATTTCTCTAAATTGATGTCTGGAGGCAGGGACTTCCCACTCAGGTGTACAAGATTCTTTTTTTTTTGTGGTACTGGGGATTGAACTCAGGGGCATTCTACCTCCGAGCTTTACCCTCAGCCCTATTTTTCTTTCTTTATTTGGAAACAGGGTCTCACTGAGTTGTGGAGTGCCTCACTAGGTAGCTGAGGCTGGCTGTGAACCTGGGTCCTCCAGTCTCAGTCTCTCAAATTCTGGGATTACAAGCATGTGCCACCATGCCCGGCTAGGTGCACAAGATTCTGTTCTTATTACTTAGCAGTGTGGGGGAGACAGGAAGAATAAGAAGATGTCAAAGTCCCTGCCCCTCTTTTTCATTTATTCTGGGATAATTTAATTATAATCATACTAGAAGGTTGACAAGTAGCAGGACTCACCATGATGTTCTGGACAGAGACAACGGAACATGGATAAGCCATGTCAGACACCACTTTAATGATAACTGAGTCCACGTCTTTGGGAAATTTGTATAGAAAATACTGAGAATAAGAAAAAGAGAGGTGTGATTTGTTAATATTAAGAAGTGTTTAGGATTATGAACTCAAACCATTTGCACACTGTTAGGCACAAAGTGCAGAGGCAAATCTCAATGAATCTTCATTATTTCAGCCAGCCATCAGCTCCAACATATAGACAGCCTGCCCTGTGCAGCTCTGTGCTAGGCATTCGGAAGATAGCCTTGAGTGAGGCAGTGACCATTTCACACAATGTTGCCATTTCATTTTACGGTATCATCATTTCTTAGTCGAGTAAATTTTATACTTCATTCCATTTTCTACTTCAAAAGTAGTCCCCACACTATCTCACCCCACGACCTTTGAATTAGGGACATTTGGGTGTAACACGAGGCAAGATTTATTTCTGTGGTCATTGTGAAATAGGAAGCTCTACGTGGAAAAGCAGATTAGCTTGTTCTTCAAGAGTTTTGACTGCTTTCCTATAGGCAAAAATTAGCAGCGGACCAATACTTCTCTTCAATCTTTTGTTAAAGAATGTATTTCCTGTGTGTAATATACTAAGAAGATATTTAGATTCAAGGACTAAATCCTATATCTAGCTCCTGTGAATATTTTCTGCCTTTAAAAGTACTTCAAATATCACCAAAATCAGGAAACATTTCTAGTAGAAACAGGTTATACTATTTACATATCCAGACTATGAATCCATTAGAAAAATGTATTTACTCTTAAATTTTAAACATATTGCTAAATATACACCAAGTGATGAGTGCATGTCTTAAATTTTAAATATATTGCTAAATACACCAAGTGATGAGTGCATGTCTATTTGTATCTCTTTGAATCCAACTATGATGCATAATTACAGTGCATCAATGAAATTATATGAAAACATATCACTAATAATGAAGAAAAGATAATTCTGCCCAGTAATTATAAATGTGGTAACCGGATGAAAAGCTGTGTCAAACTTCTGAGTAAGATTCTGGGGAGACCAATGAAAATACGATCCATATTCTGAGACTCTAGTAAACCTATTGCTTTAAAAGAGGAGCAAAACATGGTAAAATTTAATTTTGTATTCCAATATCCCCTTACCAATACTATTTTGAGAACCAAGGGAATAAAAATAGATCATTTTTCAATAATCCAAAGATTTCCAGTGGGGAAAAATTATCTCAAGATTAACAGGTGTCAATAACACTGCTGTCTGGAAGTCTCTTCAAACCTGTAACAAATGGTCATGACCCCAAGAACCCACTTCACTTTGGAGCTTGATTCAAATACATATAATACAGGGCTCTTCCAGAGGTGAGGAGTCTGGTATTCCCAATAGGTATTGTTGGCTTCAGGGGAAAAATACTTTGTAATTCAAGAGTATTACTATGGTGACCATTAGCAATGGTGAGTGCCATATATACTCCTCATTGATAGCAATTGGTTTTGTGTAAGCAGTTGATACTTACTGAAGCCTCATCAATATTCCCAACCAAGTATTATCAACCTTGTTTAATCTCAAAATTACCATAAGCTCTAAATAAATGTTTTTGACTCTTGCCCTGCTAATCTACTTTTACCAGAAAGAAGCAAATGGCAAATATGCAAAACAATGACTGGAATTTAGGCTAAAAATCACCATGTAGGTCCTGACTACCTGCAGTTTCTGCAACCACTCAGTTCTGCAACTTGCTTCTATCTATAGGAGGAGAGGCAGATAGTGGCTATTGCAGCTCATCTGAGAATGTGTGCTTGTTTGGGCGAGTTTATAGGAACAGGAAATCTTTCCTGCAAGCAAAGAGGATATAAAATGCAGATCAAATGGGAACTGTTAAGAGTAAAGTAAACCTTTCATAAATATCAAGGACTTACTGTTCCATAAGTAAGTTTGTTCTAAGTGTGCGTTACTCTAGTTTGGGGTTTATATGCAAATTACTTGGGCTTTAGCATTTACATATTATTTACAAAGGAGCCATAATATATAATTGTCAAGGATTTTCTGTCTACAAGCTCTTCTATTATATGTACTATTACATAGTGCATGCAGAATTCAGTGGATCATATTTATTATAGCTCTATACAACACTATCAGACTGTACTCTTCCTATAGTTAGAGTGCAAGTTGTTCCCCCTTTATCTAGATACTTCCATTGCATCTAATGATTTTCTAATTATTAGTTGACATTAAATGATCAATAAATGCTGAGGGCAGCAGATAAATGTTAGGCAAGTGCTTTACCTACTATTGAGTTACAACCTTAGATCTTAGGGGGAAAAAGTTTCTTTTTCTTTTTTTTTCCTTTTTTTTTTTTTTGCAGTACTGGGGATTGAACTCAGGGGCATTCTACCTCTGAGCGATACCTCCAGCCCTATTTTTTATTCTTTAGTTTGAAACAGGGTCTCACTAAGTTGCAGAGTGCCTCACTAGGTAGCTGAGGCTGGCCGCGAACCCGGATCCTCCAGTCTCAGCCTCCCAAATGCTGGGATTACAAGTGTGCGCCACCACGCCCGGCTCTTTTTTTTTTTTTTTAATTTGAGACAAGATCTTGTTAAGTTGGTGAGCCTGGCCATAAACTTGAGATCCTCCTGCCTAGCCTGTGGAAGAGCTGAAATCACAGTGTGCATCATGATACCTAGACAACTTAACTCTTAAAAGATGTATGGGAGTTAGTTGTGTACATTTCTTCCCAACTCTATGTTCAATGATACATGTTGGCAGCTTGAAATCAGCTGTGGTGCAGGTATTTACACTACAGAAATGGGTAGAGACTGGAAATGAAGGCATTCTTTCTGAGAACCAGTTAAATATTTATCAGCACATCAGTGACTGCAATGGATTTACAAGGGTCTAAAATATCTTAATACCAGCTTTGCTGAATATCCAAAGCAAAAACTAATGAAGTATTTATGATCAAAGTTGTATTACAGCCTGTAGAAAATTTACAATAAATATCAGGACAATAAATAAACCTATTTTAAACTCTTGTCTTTCAGAAGCCGTGAAAGAAAAAAGGGAGCTAGAAATGTCACCAGAAAAATAGTCTGAATTAATCAATATTTTCATTTATTTATTCTTTTTGCGATTACGATTTGATGAAGAGCACATAAAAATAGCTAATTCTGCCAGGCGTGGTGGCGCACGCTTGTAATACCAGCATTCGGGAGGCTGAGACCGGAGGATCCGGGTTCGCGGCCAGCCTCAGCTACCTAGTGAGGCACTCAGCAACTTAGTGAGACTCGGTTTCAAAATAAAAAAGAATAAAAAATAGGGCTGGGGGTATAGCTCGGAGGTAGAATGCCTCTGAGTTCAATCCCCAGTACCACAAAAAAAAAAAAAAAGAGCTAATTTTCCTAATACATTTTTGTCACCATTCCTGCTCTTTCTTTATGACAGGAGAAACTAATTTATTCCACCAATAACACTGTAAAAATTAAAATGTCTCATTTTTATTGGATTTTTCAGGTCAACTATTTGCATGTGTGTTTGATGTCAGCCTTCTGCCCCTTGGGCCCCCCACCCCATCTCAGTCATCAGGTCCACATGACAGAAGTTGTGTCTCTCTCTTCATTATCCTTGTCCCCAGTACCTAGTACAGTCTAACACTGTCCTTGGGACACAGTAGACATGTGATTTGCTCAATGAAGATTGAACCAAGGAACACCGGTAAACAAATATCATGCCTTTCATCTCACATCACTTAAGGTGATGACGTTAAATGCTGTGTCCTAAATCCTAGTAACGTGAGCAACCATCCAGAATACAATACACCTCACATTGTGGAAGACCACGGGCAACAACGAGCGCTGAAGCTCCTTGTTGCCATGGTTTCTGTGGGCAGCACAGCAGGTGGGCTCTTGCTAACCCTGGGAACCCTCAACTTACCTGAGGTTGAGAGGGGCTGGCGGTGAAGTGAAAGGCAACATTTGTCCTGAGAATAAAAGTGGAAAGAGAAGGGAAACAGGAGAGAAAAGTATAAGTTAGCAAGCAAAACTTATTCTCTTAAAAAAAGTCATTTTCAACCAGATGCAAGGAGAGCTATACTCTTCGTAGAGAGAGTTTGGTTCCCTCAAACTGATAAAGGGCATGAGGACTTGGTGGTTTTAACTCTCAAGGATGATAATACTGGGGAAGAAGATTGTTTTTATATCTTTAAATATCCATGAAGAGCCGGGCGTGGTGGTGCACGCTTGTAATCCCAGCATTTGGGAGGCTGAGCCCGGAGGATCTGGGTTCGCAGCCAGCCTCAGTTGCCTAATGAGGCACTCCGCAATTTAGTGAGACCCTGTTTCAAAATAAAGAATAAAAAATAGGGCTGGGGGTATAGCTCGAAGGTAGAATGCCCCTGAGTTCAATCCCCAGTACCACAAAAAAAAAAAAAAAAAAAAAAATCCACGAAGAGCTGGGTATTGTGGTGCACGCCTGTAATCCCAGTACTTGGGAAGCTGAGACAGGACAATCGCAGGTTTGAGACCAGTCTTGGCAACTTAGTGAGACTCTTAGGAACCTAGTGAGACCCTGTTTCAAAACAAAAAAAATAAAAAGAGCTGGGAGTGTAGCTCAGAGGTAGAAGGCCCTGGGTTCAATCTCCAGCACCATAAATGAATGAATGAATGAATGAATGAATGAATGAATAAATAATAAATATAAAGTCATAGTTTTAGAAGTAAGTACTTTGCTTACTATAATGGACATGTTTGCCTTTGGCCTGTCTTAAGATTGTACAATTGAACACAGCATTTAGACATCAGAAGTGGGTTGAGTTTGGGAGTGGTGGTGCACACCTGTAATCCTAGTACTTGGGAGGCTGAGACAGGAGGATCACATGTTTGAAGATAGCCTCAGCAAGTAGCAAGACTCTTAGCAACCTAGTGAGACCCTGTTTCAAAACAAAAAACTTTAAAAAATGGGCTGGGGTGTAGCTTGGCGGTAGAATGCTCGTGGGTTCAATTACCAATATTACCCGCCCCCCCCCCCAAAAAAAAGTAGGTTGAAAGAGAGGAAATGTAGGTGCCCCTTAAAAATAATTTTGATGGACACATGACAAAAGATAATTTTTAAGCAGAACAGATAACCACTATGGGATGGTTGCTAGGGATAGGAGGATGCCTTCTGCCCCCTAGCATTCCCTGGTTGCCTGCCACACCTGCTGAAAATTCTTCTCCAAGATGTTGTCCTCTTTGGGTTAGGCATTGCCTTCTAAGGTCCACTTTTATTTATTTATTTTTTCTTTTGGTACTGGGGATGGAACCCAGGGGCATTCTACCTCTGAGCTACACCCCCAGCCTTTTTTTTTTTTTTTTTAAATTTTGAAACAAGCTCTCCCTGAGTTGCTGAGGGTCTGGCTCAGTTGTGGAGTCTGGCTTCAAACCTGTGATCCTCCTATCTCAGGCACTGGGATTATAGGCATGTACCACCACATCCAACTCTAAGGCCTACTTTTAAAGTGTAAATACCACTGAAAGACCATAATGAACTCATGAGCTCTTCAAACAGTAATTGACTGTGAATTATTTTATTAGATTCTTCAGACAGCAGTGATGCAGACACTGAGGAGAGGAGAGAGTGAGAAGTCTGCAGGAAACACTGATGTGCAGCACAGTGTGTTGTCTGTAGCAGTTCAAAAGGCTGGAAAACACAGGGACAAATGTCTTCTTCTCTGTGTGTCTGTACCAGCTGCTCTTGTGCTTTTGCTCTTTCTGGCTCTCTCCTCACTGTTAGCCTTGTAGATTATGCACGCAAGTCTGTCTACTGCTGAAGTGCTGCCCTGGCTGTGGCATCATCTCCACCCCTCCAATGGGAATCTCCCTGCATTTCTGGAAATCTGAACCTCAACCTCTGGGATCCCTCACCATCTTCCTCCGCTTGGACTTTCTGAAGACTTTCCTTTTATAAAAGCTAAATATCATTTTAAAATTAAAGATTCTTTTGCTGGGTGTGTAATCCCAGTACTTGGGAGGCTGAGGCAGGAGGATTGCAGGTTTGCAGCCAGCCCCAGCTTCTTAGTGAGGTCCTCTGCAACTCAGTGAGATCCTGTTTCAAAATAAAGAATAAAAAGCCGGGCGTGGTGGCGCACGCTTGTAATCCCAGCATTCGGGAGGCTGAGACCGGAGGATCCAGGTTCGCGGCCAGCCTCAGCTACCAAGTGAGGCACTCCGCAACTTAGTGAGACTCGGTTTCAAAATAAAGAATAAAAAAAATAGGGCTGGGGGTATAGCTCAGAGGTAGAATGCCCCTGAGTTCAACCCCTAGTACCGCAAAAAAAACAAAAAAAACAAAAAAACAAAAATAAAGAATAAAAAATTGGACTGGGGGTGGGGCTCAGAGGTAAAATGTCCCTGGGTTCAATCTTCAGTTCCGTCCTGTGGATACAATTTTTACATATTCACTTTCAACAGAAACCACCATCCACTTGGAGGATTGATTCTGCTGAAGAACAGTTGAAAACTTCTGGTCTCAAGTCATGTAAAGAAGCCAAAGTCAATGTCAAACCTAGTTGTGTGTCAACTCTGAGAGACTGGGGCCAGAATCAGGACCTGTGGCGCTGTGTGTGGCCCGGCCTTTCCAGCAGCCTGGAGAATGTCACCTGCTGTTACCAGGGAAACATGGGGCCTTTTATTCTTTTTGTCACCAGATCAGAGGAATGACAAAGACACTGACTTTCTTAGCTAGCAATGCACAGCATGAGATTTCCTGAAGCATCCTGTGTACTTAGGCCAGAAATTTGATATTTTCTCCTCCCTCATCATTTGAATTCTAGTGGTAACACTGAATTTACAGAGATCAATATGCATTCTTTCTTTATATTTTATTTGCTAGTAGAATGCATGCAAACTTTGAAAGTATATTATTGTCCTTAAGACTATTACAAATAAGTCCTCTCTCATGGAACCAAGAGTATATATGTAAAATAAACACTGTGTCTGTTGGGATGAAATATTCTGCTCCTTCTTGAATGGTACCTAACAGAGATGGGGGTGTTATTTTTATCAAGGCTCCTTAACCTACAGAATAAACATAATTGAAACTCATATGCACCTTTATTTCTAGAGAAATAATTATTGGATTTTCAACTTATTTGTTTTAAAGATTAAACGTGAAGGACTTGGAGTAGAGCCACCATAATACCCAAGTATACTGCTCCTTGATATCTTTCCAAAAGAATCCAAGTCAGAATACTATAGTGATACATGCATATCCATGTTTATTGCAGCACAATTCACAATAGCAAGTTATGGATCCAACCTAGGTGTCCATCAATAGATGAATTGATTAAAAAAATGTGATATATACACACAGTGGAATTTTACACATACATAAAGAAGAACAAAATTATATTATTTGCAAGAAAATAGATGGAACTAGAGAATATTGTGCTAAGTGATATCAACCAGGCTCAGAATGCCAAGAGACACATGTGTTCTATCATATGTGGAAACTAGCAAGAACATAGAAAGCAAAAGGGACTTCAGATAAACGAGGAGAGAGACCAGCAGAAGAGTGGAAGGGGAATGAGGGAGAGGAGTAGGGAGGAGAAAAAGGAGAACTGATGAAGAGAACAAATAATACTATGTCCTTATATAAAGGCTTCACTACCAATCTCACTCACATTTAGGGGGAATGAGGAGGGAGCAAGGTGGGATAAGGAGAAAAGTATACCAAGTACATTGTGCATGTATGTTTGTATCACTTTGAAACTCACTATGATGTATAATTACAAGGCACCAATAAAGGTATAAAAATAAAGTTTAAACACAAGAAACAAATATTTACTCAATTGATATAATAACATGAAAACCCATTTTAATCCTTTGTTTAGCAATTTTGAGAATGGGGAAAAGGAAAAGTAAACAGATGGAGTCAAGAGGGGATGTGGATAAGGGAGATGGGGGGAAAAGGCAGAGGGGACCCATGGGGATGGAGGAAGAGGAGAAGACATAGTTATAGGAAGGTTATAAAACAGAAGAAAAAGGAAAGATGGATGGAGAGCGAAGGTGAATTGAAGGAAAGGCAGGGACGAAAGTTCAGCAGCAGCCGGGCGTGGTGGCGCACGCTTGTAATCCCAGCATTCGGGAGGCTGAGACCGGAGGATCCGGGTTCGCGGCCAGCCTCAGCTACCTAGTGAGGCACTCCACAACTTAGTGAGACTCGGTTTCAAAATAAAGAATAAAAAATAGGGCTGGGGGTATAGCTCAGAGGTAGAATGCCCCTGAGTTCAATCCCCAGTACTGCAAAAAAAAAAAAAAAAAAAGTTCAGCAGTTTGAGACGAGTCCCAGAGAAGACCGTGAGTCCCAGCATCTTACTCATTTGTCAGCAAGCCTCTGGCACAGGGCCAGTGGGTTTTCAACCCCTGCTTTGTTTGTGGAAGGAAATGATGGTCCATTATGACCTTGGACTATGGACTTCAGCTTATCATTCCCTGTTATCTCTTGACACATCTGCCATGAGTGCCCCCCATCACCCCAACCCTCCCTCCAGACCCTGGCATCTCTAACCCTCTGCTCTCCATTTCTCTGGCCTAAGTATGAATTCTGCACTCATGGGCCAAATCCTATCTTTTCTGCCCTTCTCTGGGACTTTGCTTCTACAAATACTCAGCTCTTCTATGAATTTAACCTGCCTTTTCCATTCCTTTGTTTATGAATATGCTTCAGTCTCAACCATTTTCAAACTAAACAAGCAAACCATTCCATCAAAATTCCATCCTTATTCTTGCTTCTCCCTTCTTTAATGTCATCTTATATCCTTCCTCTCCTTCATGAACCAGATGCTTCTCCTTCTCCGTCATTGTCATCTCATTGTTGTTGTCCTGGGGATTGAACCGGGAGCATTCTACCTCTAAGCTACACCCTCAGCCCTTTTTATTTTATATTTTGAAACAGGGCCTCGCTAAGTTGCTGAGGCTGGCCTGGAACCTGCAATTCTTCTGTTTCAGCCACTCAAGTCCTAGGATTACAAAATGTGCCCTGCTGGTACTTTTCCTATCATCTTTTTTTTTTTTATTGTAATAATTCGTGCATTCTGAGCATACATCTTTGTTAGGTACAAATTGATAACGACATATGTACACACATTTCTCATTTGACCCCTTTGAAATTGCCTTTCCTGAGGTTAACAGCCATCTCTTGTCTCAGTCCATTTGTACAGCTATAACAAAATACTATAAACTTGGTGCTTACATTTTCGTTTGTCTTATAAATCCTGGGGATCAAACCCAGGGCTTCATACATGGTAGGCCCTCCAACACTGAGCTACATCCTTATTCATGCTTACACATGACAGAAATTTATTTTGAATAGTTCTGGACCCCACTGCTTACAGGCTTGGTGATGGGAGGCTGCTTCCTTACGGATGGCACCTTCTCAAAGCATCCTTGTGTGGTGGTGGGGTCTCTTTCATGAGAAAGCTAATCCCATTCAGGAGGACTCCACCCTCATGACCTTGTTACCTCACAAAGGTCCCACCTTCAGGAGGAGGTTAGGATTAGAACTTATCAATTTGGGGGCACACAAACATTCACACTATAGCATTTTCTCATTGCTAAATGGCGTGACTTAACTCTCAAATCTATTTCTCTGTGACATTTAACACTGGCAATCATTTCCTCTGTCTTGAAATACTTTCTTCCTCTGGCCTCTATGACACTTGCTTTCCTGTTTTTTTCCCCCCCTATCTGGCTGTGCTTTCTCAGCCTCCTTTGATAGCTCCTGTTTCTCAAACCGTTCCATAAATGAGAAGTTTAGCCACTGTTCTTGATCTCCTCCATTTTTTTTTTTTTTTTTTTTTTTTTTAGGATACATAAATATCCAGTTGCCACAAACACCACAAAAATGCTGATGAATCTCAAGTCTCTATGTCCAGTCCTGGGGGCCCTCTCCTGGGCTCCAGTCACAGAGTAGAGACCCTATGCTGAGCTTCTGCACTCTACCATTTCTTGAGCACCTCAAACTCTGCACGATCAAAATGGAATGTGCTGACATTTCCCTTATCCTGATCCACCATGATTTGTGTGTGTGTGTGTGTGTGTGTGTGTGTGTGTGTGTGTGTGTGTGTTACTGGGGATTGAATGCAACAACATTCTACATTTGAGCTACACCTTCAGCCCTATTTTATTTTTTATTTTGAAACAGGGTATTATTAAGCTATTAAGGCTGGCTTCAAATCTGTGATCCTCCTATCTCAGCCTCCTAAGTACTCAAATTAAAGGTGTGCGCCAACATGCTCAGCTCCACAATCTCTTTTTGACAGTTAATCTCACTAGGCTTCCAGCATCATTGCAGGAGTCATCTCAGACTCTTCCCCTTCCATTAACTTCTACATTTGACTGATCTACTCATCCTATTAGTGTAAAAGTAACCTGGATGCACCTGTGCCACCGAAGCAGCATCTTCACCCATTGTAGCATCAATAAGGAAGAAAAAAATGGAAAAGTAAACCTTTACTATATTCTTCCCCCTGGATTCCAAGGGATGATTACATAGCATGACTCACAACAAAATGGTCTAAATGCCATCCATTTTCTCAGAAAAATCTACTTCTCACAGCATGGGAGCTGAGCTATCTCACTTGCATCCTTTCCCACTCAAAAAGAAAAAAGGACTCAAGATTCTTACTTAAAATGCAGAGGAGGGCCAAAGGCTACAAATTCAGATATGACTATAATTTTTATTCTTCCACATATAGAAGTGGATTTTCTGCGTAATCTTTTTTTTTTTTTTTACTCCTTTTACTTCTTACACTTTTGTTGCTTTGGGTTCTGATCATTTTTTATTTTTCTCCATTCAAACAACTTTTCATTTGCCTATCTGCTTCTGCTTCTTCTTCCACTGTAGTTCATCCTCCATACTGCCACTAAAGTCATCTCTAAAAGTCAGATCTGCTCAAGTTATTCTGTTGCTTAAAATCCTTCATTGGATTTTCTAACCTGGAAGGTTAGAGAGAATGGTGGGGAGTGATGCTTTAAGGCAATGTTACTTTATGTTATGTTGGTATTGGGGATCGAACCCAGGGGCATTCAACCTCCAAGCTATATCCCTAACTCTATTTTCATTTGGAAACAGGGTCTTGCTAAGTTGCTGAAGCTGGCCTCTAACCTGTGATCCATCTCAGCCCCACAAATACTGGGATTATAGGAAAATGCCACCACAGCTGGCATGTATGTATGTATGTATGTATGTATGTATGTATGTACGTATGTATGTACTGAGGATTGAAATCAGGGCATTCTACCTCCAAGCTACACTTATAGCCCTTTTTTATATTTTGACTTGAAACAGGGTCTCACTAGGATGCTGTGAGTCTTGCTACACTGCTGAGGCTGTCCTTGAACCTGCCATCCTCCTGTCTCAGTCTCCCAAGTACTGGGGTTACAGGTGTGTACCACCATGTCCAGTATGTTGTTTAATTTTTAAGCTGGATTTAAATAAATAAATGTTTTATGGAACTGAGAAGCATATTTAGGGGAATATAAATATGGGGGCACAGTTTTCAACAGAAAGTAGAAACAGCATGTTATGGTGAGAAGAGCTCAGAACTGGAAGTCAGAAGCAAAGCTTAGTCTTGATTTCACTCTTTTCCAGCTATGTGAATTTGGACAAGTCATTTGATATCTCAGCATCAGAACTGGGTATGGTAACATGCACCTATCATCCCAGCTACTCCGGAGGCTGAAGCAGGAGGATGACTTGAGTCCATGAGTTTGAGGTCAGCCTGGGCAACACAGTGAGACCCCATCTCTAAACAAAAGAAAACATCCCAAAACCCCCAAATTCAAACCATATCTAGGCATCTGATAGCTCATTTGTAAAAGTGTGGTGGATGGTTAGGTTCTCAAAGGTTTTTCAATTCTTAAAATGAATGATTCTAGAAAAAAGAATTCCCAGAACATGTTCCATACACATTCTATTCTGCCTCTCAAAAGCATGTCACAGAAGCCGTAACATTAGAAGCTTCTGAGTGAATTCTTCAGTACTTGTCTCCATACCTGACTACCACAGTCCTCAGCTCTGCAGTTTGCATTGGCCTCTGGATTTCTGGGTCCCCAGCAATGCTGGTGGAGCCAGCAAGGAAGGGACACATCTCTCTCAGCTCCTGTCTTTTCTCAGGCTTATCTCGGTCTCCTAAAAGCCCTAGTAACTATGTGCCTTCTGAACTGATCTCCAGGTCTGGTTGCTGAGGACAAGTCAGATGTATTATGAGAGGTGGCAACAGAAAACAACGTGACAGAATAGATTTGCAGTTTCATGATGTGTGGATCACCCATTAACACTTCACAGAGTTGTGACCTTATGACTTAGGTTTCACAGAATTCAGTTCTCCAAACCGTTCAATTACCTCACTGAAAACCAGCACTCCAATTCAAGTTTGCTGCCACCAGGTGACAATGAGAGGTCAGAAGTACTAATCAGCAAAGGCAAGGCACTGTCCAAGCACTGTGCTGTGGCTTAATAACACAAATAGATTGTAAAATGATTAAATTAAACTAAGCACCACATTTAGAAATAGCTTTAGGGTAGTGGTTCTCTGCATTAGAATCATCTAGGGAACTTTGAAAAATATATCAGTGCCCAAATATTCTCTCCCTAGAAACCCTGACTTAATTGATCTGAGTAGATCTCATCCACTAGAGAAAGTGTTTCTGCCTGGGTGTTTTTTTTTTTTTTTTTGTGGTGAGAGGGAAGGAATGTCCTTTGCTCTTACCCTTCTTCAACACTAAAATTAATGTAGGAAAAAATGCTGTGACTCCTTCTCCATCCTTCTGACTATTCATTTAACAATATGTCCACCTGTCTTGGGTATAGCACTATGTCAAAGGGTATAGAGAAGACCAAGGTAAATATTTGATTCTACTAGCAACTCTATTGGCTACAGAACTCTTTATAAACTGTCTTAAAAGTTTAGAAAGGGCTTTATAATAGAATAGTCTAATCAGGAAAAAAAATAAGCTGCAACCAGGCCTGGTGGTGCATGCCTGTAATGACAGCACTTGGGAGGCTGAGACGGAGGATTGCAGGTTTGTTACCTGCCTCAGAAACTTAGTGAGGCCCTCCTCAACTTAGTGAGATACTGTTTTACAAAATAAAATAGGGGTGGGGATGTATCTTGGAGGTAGGATGCTCCTGAGTTCAATCCCCAGTAACACATACACACACCAAAATAAAAAACAAACAAACAAAACAAAACAGATGCAATAGAAAGTAGCCATATACTACTTTTAAAATTTTCCATTTTAGGATTACAAAACTATGGGATATGTACACAATGGAATTTTACTCAGCCATAAAGAAGGACAAAATCATGTCATTTGCAGGAAAATGGATAGATCTGGAAAACATTATGCTAAGTGAGATTAGTAAGTCACAAAAAGTAAAAAATTGTATGCTCTCCCTAATATGCGGAAGCGAGGGAGAAAGTGGGACATAAGAGGGACTCTAGACAAAGAAGGAAAACCTAGATGAGCAAGAGAGGATACTTAACTGAAGGCGATGGGGAGAGGGGAGGGAAACACCCTAATGCACATGATGTACTTTCACAATCATATCAAAGTCAATCACTAAACTGAACTTGAGAAGGAGGGATGGGAAGGGAGCGGGGTGGGAATTGGGGAAGGGTTAAATGAGAAATGTAGGCATGTATGCCTTTATCAGCTTGTACCTAACAAAGGTGTATGATTACAATGCACCAATAAAAAATAAAAAATAAAAAAATTTTCATTTAAAAATTAACTTTTAATCAAAATATAACAAACGCATAGAAAATCACACAAATTATAAGCATATCTCTGAATGAGTATTCACCAGGTCATACACACACACACACACACACACACACACACATATTTTTTTAGTGGTACTGAGGATTGAACCCAGGGGCATTCTACCTCCAAGCCACACACTCAGCTCTATTTTATTTTTATTTTGAAACAGGATCTCACTCAGTTGATAAGAATCTCACTATGTTTATGAGGCTGTCCTCAAACCTGTGATCCTCCTGTCTCAGCTTCCCAAGTACTGGGATTACAAACTTGTTCTATCACTCCTGGCAAGAAATTACTATCTTGACTTGTAACATTACAAAACAGTTTCACCTGTTTATAAACTTTGTTACATAAATGGAATGAAACAGAATGTGTCTGACCTTTGCTTGACATTGTGAGATTTATCAGTGTTGTTAGGCGTAGTAGCAGCTAGTTCATTTCTATCATTCTGTTTTGTTCACTGAATAAATACAAGAGGACAAATTTTATATCTAGGAGCTGAGGATATAACTAGGATTGGCACTGCATGGTCAGGCCTGTAGAATTTTAACACTTTGGTAGTTGTAATGGAACCTCATTGTGGCTTAAACTTCTATTTCTGATAGCAAATGAGGTTGTGTGTTTTGTATATTTGGGGATCTTCTTTGGTAAAGTGTACAAGTTTCATGCCTATTTTTCCAATGGGCTGCCTGTTTGTTTTTACAAAACAGGTTTAAAAATCTACTAGTCACTCCAAAGAAGGAAAAAGCCACATTTCTACCTATATTCCAAACCTCAAAGAAGGAAACTAGAATAGGAATAAGGAGAGGAAAAATAGTGTAAAGTCTTCCTTAAAACAAAAACAAGGCTTCCTTCAGGAGTGTGGCAGTGGTTAGTAATTCTCGCCTGGACTACAGACAGAACTGGGCCCTCATGCAGGCTCCTGAAAACAGATAACTCCTATGAGGTCAACTGCATTTCCCCTCTGTGCCAGCCTCTACTGCCCCTCTTCCTTGCGTAGAGTAAGGCCTTGCTGGGCAGGAGAGCTCAGAAGATACTAAAATAATATGCTCAGTGGATCATTTCCTTGCAGAGAGCTAATTTTTAAGAGTGGAAGCTGAATCAAACATCCCCAAGCACCAGAAGAACAGACAAGCAAGCAGAGGCCAGCGAGTCCTGCTTACTGGAGTTGGAAGTCCTTGATCCTGGTGACCAGCAGTTTGTAGTGGGCCCCGAGTGGTGCCATGGATGCCACGTCTACAAATATCAGTTGCTCCAAAGGCCCTGTTTCATTGGTTGCTTTTGAGGGACATAAGGTGCGGCTGACTTCATGGTAGCTGTAACTCCTCTGGTATCTGTAATGGCAAATGGAGGGCAAAATCAGGGACAATGAGAAAGAGACTCAGAGAGAAACCTATCTCATTTTACTGCTCTCCAAAATTTCTTCTCAAGTCTTTATGTTTTAAATTTTATACTGTACTTATTTTATTTGGTACTGGGGATTGGACCCAAGGGCATTCTACCTCCAAGCTACACCCCCAGCCCATTCTATTTTGAAACAGAATCTCACTGAGTTGCTGAGGGTCTTGCTAAGTTGATGAGGTTGGCCTCAAACCTGCAATTCTCCTGTCTCAGTATCCCAAGTACTAGAATTACAGGTGCATACACAACCACACACAGCTCAGACTGGACTTATTGATAGCAATTTTATAGAACTAGCCTTGGTATGGTGTTGTGTGATTCAATAACAGGGACACAAGGACTGTTGCATGCTGACCTGTTCACTGTTTAAACAGTGTCTGCATTACACTAAGCCTCCCTCTATTCAGTGAGGGGAAAAATCAAATATTGGGAGGAGAACAAGGAAATGTCCTGATATATCGACCAGTTGATTTCATGTTTCCACTCTTCAAACTTTTGCTAAAATAAAGGGTAAAGAAAGCTCTGGATGCAAGATGAATCTATAGGAGTCACTATTTCAATCTTCAAATTTCTAAACCTTTAAAAATAATGTAATACCATACTGTGTGCTCATTTCTAAATGTATTCTGGGATTTTTTTCTCATTAGTGTGATAGTGCCTTATACAGTTCTCTCTTGACAAAATATGAACTCTAGGAGGGTAAGGACTTTGTTGTTGTTGCTTTTCTCCATTGCTGTATTCTTGAAACCTACCACTTTAATAGAGCACTATAAATATTGTTAAATGAGGAATGCACTCATGGTGGACATTTTGAAGTATGGGGGAGGGGCCGCTCATTTATGTTGACTGCTGGGACTGAATGGCTATTGGAGGACCCATTTTCAACCAAGAGCTATGGTATATTTAAAAATGGTAAAAAGGAGCTGGGCGTGGTGCACACCTATAATCATCCCAGTTATTCGGGAGGTTGAGACAGGAGGATTGCAAGTTGGAGGCCGGGCTGGGCAATTTAGTGAGACCTTGTCTCAAAAACAAAACATTTTTTTGAAAAAGAAATAAAACAGTAAAGTTTCTTTCAGGTGCTACAAATCTAGGTAGAGTGCTTATCTGAAATTTAAAGAGGATGGAAGTCAAACAGAGATGAACAGGTCATGACCATTGTTTGAACTTGGCATCCGTAACATCTCAACATTCCCATGTCTGACTTTTCCCTTCACTGGGGAAAAGACCAATTAAGGCTTAGGACATTGAAAAAAACAAACCAAATGAAGTGAAGTTGTCTGGGAAAAGGCCACTTACTGTCCTTGGAAGAGCAGAGGAACCTGCCAGGACAGCACCTCTTTCTGCTGGCGAACCACAACGAGGACTGGGTAGTCAAGGTTCTCGGAGGAACTGTTCACATGCACCCGCACGGCGGTCACCTGCATGCAGAGCAGAGAGAAGTAATGCAACACACACACACACACACACACATACACACACACACACACACACACACACACACACACACACACACACACCACAGCTCAGGAAATCCTTGACTACTGACATTTGCTTGCCCAGTAATACAAACAATCCAGTTGTTTTTCCTTGCTTTGTGTTGCAACCAGAGTGGTCTCAATCTGGATTGTATATTGAAATTAAAAACTAAAAAACCAACACGTAGGTTCAGCCCATCAAAATTCTGATTTAATTGGTCTTAGATGACTCCAAATTATGGTGCCTTCACATCGCAGGCTGAGGAGTTGGAACCAAGCAGTCAGCACAAGGTTTTGAGAATGAGTTCAGAAGAGAAAAAGAAAGATATTGATGTGCTTTTCTTTATATTCGAATATAAGTCCAAAAGATGCAAATATCTAACCCCTCCAAAAAATTACTTAAACAATAGCCGACAAAAGTGAATTTTGGTTTGGTAAATCACTGTCTTTCAAACCAAAATGTTATGGCCACATTTTTGTAAAGCCTAAAAGATGTTTTGATACACCCACCAACAACAGATCATGTGGTAACTATCCCGGGACAGAGCACAGGACTGAGCATTCTTGTCTTTGCCCTGCTTCAAACTATAAATCAATCCCCTTCACAAAGTCTGTGTGTGTGTGTGTGTGTGTGTGTGTGTGTGTGTGTGTGTGCGTGTATGTGTGTTACTGGGGATTAAACTCTGAGCTACACTCCCAGCCCTTTTTATGTTCTTGTTTTGGAACAGAGCCTCACTAGGTTGCTGAGAGTCTTGTTACATTGTTGAGGCTGTGATCCTCTTGTTTCAGCCTCCCAAGTACTGGGATTACAGGCATGCACTACCAAGGCCTGCTCAAAAGACTCCAGCAGCTCCATGGCTCTTTCTTTTTTTTTTTTTAATTTTATTGTAATAATTCGTGCTTTGTATTTATACATTTTTGTTAGGTACAAATTGATAAAGACAAATGTGCACACATTTCTCATCTGACCCTATCCCCAATTCCCACCCCGCTCCCTCGCCCTCCCTCCCTCTCAAGTTCAGTTCAGTGAGCGTACATGTCCATCCAAGGATTGAATCCTTCTATGGTGATTTCAAAGATAGGAAATTGAACAATGGCCCTGCAGCTAAATGGTTTTGGTATTTTCCTTCAGTGCTTACTGTACCATAGAATACATGGAAGAAAACGATAAAGAAGAGAGGCAAGGTAAAAAAGAAAAATAAAATTTGTTCTTCCATGAAACTTATTTTTTTGTCTAATGCCTTAGTGTTCTCTTGATAATTTCTTTAGGAAACAAGAAAATTCTACTATTAAACCCTGAAGATCTATCATACATTCAGAATGGAAATCAAGGGGACACAGAATGGCACCCGCTTCATATACTGACACTTAGTTCCCTGTATTGGTCTCCTTGATGAAACCACTGCTTCACTTTTTAAATTTAACACAGTCCAAGAGTAATTTACTAATTTGATTTGAAGAGCTTGCTCACATGGGGAGCGTTTTCTTGTGCCCACACCCTACGCGTTTCCATGGAAATTATGCTGCAGCTAATTGTCAAAACCATATCTCTAGTGCAGACCTCTTTCCTAAGCTCTAGATGTTCCCTAGCACCTCGTGCTCAGTGTGTCTGAGACAAAGCAATCTCTGCCTTCACCCCAACTTTAATTTCTTCCAAATTCCTTGGTTTGATAAATGGTTCCACCATGCAGTCATTCAGCTAGGAGCTTCATCTTTGATTCCCACTTCTTTGTCTCCCTCGGTCAATAGTTCTACTGCTACCATCTCCTTGATACTGTCCGTATGTATCCAGGGCCTCCTTCCACCCCCGACACTCTTGTAGCTCGGTCATTCACCACTGTGACCCTCATTGAGAGCCCCCTATTCCCAGGGCTGTAACCCCCTCAGATACCAATTTCATCTGCCCTGCTGAAAGGACCTTTAGTGGCTTTGGAGATTTGTCAGATTTTTACCCAAAAGTAATAAGAATACTATAGTGGATACTCATCTACATATCATTCCATTTTAGTGGGGGTTAACAAGTGTATTTTATTTTACTCACATCTCCTATTTCCCCACCCACTCCCCCTTGGATGATTTTGAGGTACACACCAAAGATCATATCATTTAATCTATAAATAGTTCAATATACATCTCTAAAAGATGATCCCTCCTCCTTTTAAAATAAACACATTATTATCCCACCTAATAAAATAAAATGATAATAATGTTAATAGCCATTATTGTTATTTTGTAGTACTAGGGATTGAACTCAGGGGCATTCTACCTCCAAGCTATGCTCCTAGCTCTTTTTATTTTTGTTTTTGAAACAGGGTCTCGCTAGGTTGCTGAGAGCCTTGCTATGTTGCTGAGGTTTTCTCAAAGCTCTGATCCTCCTGTATCAGCCTCCTAAGTACTGAGATTATAGTTGTGCACCACCTTGCCCAGCTGAGGGGACCATTTATTCTTTAAAATTATCTAATATCAACTCAGCATTTTAAATTTACCAGTTATTTTAGAAATTGCTTTTTTTTTTTTTTCAGTTTCTTTATTAAGAAAAAAAATGGGTCCAAATGACTCCCACACATCCATTTAGATCGTATGAAATGTATTTTGAAATTCTTTGAATCTGAAAGGTATCCCTCCCTCATTTGGGGGCAGATTTGCAGATTTGTTTAAAGCAGCTCACAAAAGAGCAGTGAAAGTCTGCAGTCCTCACTTCTGGGTTTTGCTGATGGTGTCCTCCAGTGTCATTAACCAGGTTCCTCTGTTCCCTGTATTTCCTGAAGACTGGTGATTAGATCTTGAAGGTTGACTAGATTCATGTAGTCTAATGTTTCAGTTTTTTTTTTTTTTCTCCTAGAGTTTGAGTCACGGTCAGGGAAGTTTTCACCACTCCTAGATACTTTTATTGTCTTATGGTTTCATCAAACAAACAAACAAACTTAAATCTGATCCCTTTGCAATCAATATGAGTGTATGGTGTGACAAATGATTTAAATTCTATATTTTTATGTGATTTTATTGGTATATTATGGTCTCACATCATAATGTATATCATGTTGACATTGACAATCATGCACACAGCACTTGGTGCCCCCAAATTCTATCTTTTTTAATATGGTTCTTTAGCTATCCCAACACATCTATTATAATAGCAATAATGGCAATACTGCTGTGTCTTACACAATCTACCTTATTTTAGATTGGATCTACTTTGCAAAATATCCCTTTATAAAGTTATTCTTTGTTTTTTCTCTTAGTCAATGTTGTAAATTCTAAAGAAAACTGTCTTTGAATGACTAAGACATTAACTACTGGAGGAAACAAAGAGCTGGTCCTAAGACCCCTAATCAGTAATCTTTCTTTAGTTTCCAGCACCCTGGACATCTGATAATCTTTAGATAATATCATAGTGTGGACCATGGGAGTCCTTAATCTTGTTCTTTAATTAAAAGTAGAATAATGTTTAACTTTCAGGGAAATAATGTGTTTATCTAAAAAATTACAGGGTCTGGCCTAGGGGAAAAGTCGATTGTTATCTTAAGGATATTAAGGCAGAAGAGAAAAGAAAACACAGGCCTTGGGTGGCCAGAAGACGCCAGTCAGCACACAGCCTTCCCGTCTATTACCTCCTGCTCTTTGCTTTCTTCCCATAAAAGGCTTTTGTGTACTGTGAGCTGGCTAATATGGTCTTTGTTTTGGGGATAATATCTCCACTATCTCCTTAGGAATGGTCCTTGAATAAATCTTCTTTCTGTCTCACTAACTCTCATCTCTCAAATACTAGCTTTTGAGAGGTGAGCAAACAAACTTGGGTCTGGGAACACTATTAAGAAGTTCATCTTGGGCAGGGTGTGGTGGCACATGTCTGTAATCTCAGTACTTGGGAGACTGAGACAGGAGGTCATGGGTTCAAGGCCAGCCTCAGCAATTTAGCAAGATCCTTCAGCAACTTAGTAAGACCCTGTTTCTTTCTTTTTTCTTTTTGGTACTAAGGATTGAACGCAGGGACATTCTACCTCTGAGCTTCACCTCCAACTTGATTTTTTATTCTTTATTTTGAAACAGGGTCTCATTAAGTTGCAAAGGGCCTCACAAGTTGCTGAGGCTGGCTGAGAACCTGTGATCCTCCTGTCTCAGCCTCCCAAGTACTGAGAGTACAAGTCTGTACCACCATGCCCAGCTGATCATGTTTTAAAATAAAAAGGTTTTTGTGGTGTAGTTCAGAAGTAGAATACTTCTGGGTTCAATCTCTAGTACCCAAAAAGCAAAAAGAAAGAAATGCATTTTTTTCTCTACTGAGTTAGGCTCTTTTTTTTCTCTCTCTCTCTCTCTCTCTTTTTTTTTTTTTCCTTTTTTTTTTTTTTTTTTGTGGCACTAGGGATTGAACTCAGGGGCATTCTACCTCCGAGCTACACCCCCAGCCCTATTTTTTTTTTTTTTTATTCTTTATTTTGAAACCGAGTCTCACTAAGTTGCGGAGTGCCTCACTAGGTAGCTGAGGCTGGCCGCGAACCCGGATCCTCCGGTCTCAGCCTCCCGAATGCTGGGATTACAAGCGTGCGCCACCACGCCCGGCTTTTTTTTTTCCTTTTTAACCCAGGGGCATTCTATCTCTGTGTCACACCCCTAGCCCTTTTTATTTTTTGTTTTGAGACAGGATTTCACTAGATTGCTGACCATCTTGCTAAATTGCTGAAGCTAGTTTTTAACCTGTGATCCTCCTGTCTCAACTTCCCAAGTACTGGGATTACAGGTGTGCACAATCATGCTCAGCTTCTCCAGACTTTTCTTGATTTCTTACCTGCCTTCCTCTCTAGTTTCTTCACTTGTCATTCTGAGTTACTTGCTGTTTTTCAAAAGGGCTGTGACCCCAGTGATGATTAGTCTGTAGATTGCCCCCTCCTCCTTAAAGTCTTCCTTTGGGATGTTTTCCCTAATATTACCCTACACTACCAAAGTTAGATTTAGGTTAGAGTCCCTCCCTCAGTGAGGCCTTGTGTGCCTCTGATGACCTCTGTGTGGTTATGTTTATACCATATAGCATTTTTTTTTAATGTAGTCAAACTCCTTACTTTTTTTCTTGGTCATTTCTTCTCCCACCACTTTTTAAAAATTGAGACATATTTCACCCCCCACACAATTCACTCTTTTTCTGTAAGTATGTGGTGCTGGGGATTGAACTCAGGGACATTATACCTCTGATCTAGATTCCTAGCCCTATTTTATTTTTTATTTGGAAACCAGGTCTCACTCAGTTGCTGAGGGCCTCATTAAGTTTCTGAGGTTGGTCTTGAGCCTACAATCCTACTGTCTCAGCCTCCCAAGTACTAGGATTACAGGCATGTGCCACCATGTCTGGCACAATTCACTTTTTTTAAAGTGTATAGTCCAGTAGTTTTTATGATAGTCACAGAGTTGTGCAATCATTCCACTATCCAATTCTAGAATATTTTCATCACCCTAAAGAGACACCATGTCCTCGTCAGCAGTCACCTCTCATTTCTTCCTTCCCTAGTCCCTGGAAACCACGAATCTAATTTCTGTCTCTATGAATTTGCCTATTTGGGATATTTTATAATCATGGACTAATAAACATATGCCCTTTTGTATTTGGCTTATTTCACTTAGCATAATGTTTTCTAGATTCATCCTTGTAGCATGTTTCAGTACTTCATTCCTTTCTATTGCTAAATAATATTCCATTCCATAAGCATACCACATTTTATTTATCCATTCTTCAGGTGATGGACATTTGGGTTGTTTCCACTTTTTGGCTATAACAAATAATGCTGCAATGAACATTTATATGCAAATTTTTGCATGAATATATGTTTTGGGTTCTTTTGGGTATATACTCATAAGTGGAAATGCTGGAAGACATGGTGACTCTAGTTCAACCTTTTGAGAAATGACCAAATGTTTTCCCAGAAGGTGCATCATTTCACATTCCAGTAATTTGCATAATCAGCAATGTGTAAGAGTTCCAGTTCTACATCCTTGTTAACACTTGTTTAGTATAGCAATTCTAGTGGATGAGAAGCTATATCTTGTTGTTGGCCACATGGTATTTTAATTGTTAATTTAGCTGTCTTGCTCTTCTAGAAGGCTGCAAACTTCATCTTTGGCATCCCTAGTGCTTGGCAGAATGAATTACCTTAGAAAAAGTCTCACTTTTGAGGTTGTAATACAAACAGAATTATACACAGTATGTTTTTAGAGCACATTTTAGTTTGGCCTAAATCTATAGCAGTCAGAACCAAGGAATACCTGAGGAAAAGTATGAAATGGTCCAACTTCATCTTTAGCTTGTCTGTTTCCCTTTTATTAACTCAGGATGCTACTTCCTTGGGGATTGTTCTTGGGGATTGTCTCATGAGGTTGCTGAGAGCCTTGCTAAATTTCTGAGGCTAAATTAGCCTGGCTAATTGCTGTCCTTGAACCTGCAATCCTCCTGTCTCAGCCTCCCAAGTACTAGGATTACAAGTGGATGCCACCATGCCTGGCTTAAGGCAATAATTCTTAAATGTTAGCATTTCAAATACCTCAAGTTGATTCTCCAGATTTCCAATTCAGCAGATCAGGAAAGAACTTAAAACTGTTTTTGTGGGTTTTTTTTTCTTCTTCTTTTTGTGGTGCTGGGGATTGAATCCAGGGCCATTCTACTTTTGAGCTACTTCCCCAGCCCTATTTTATTTTTTATTTTGAAACAGGGTCTTACTAAGTTGCTGAGGGTCTTGCTGAGTTGCTGAGGTTGGTCTTGAACCTGAGATCCTCCTGTCTCAGCCTCTCAAGTATTGGGATTACAGGTATGAGCCACTGAGCCCAGCTACAACTATGCATTTTTACAAGCACACTGGAGGATTCTGATGTACTTGGTTTGGGGCCTAATTTTGGGAAGTACTGTTCCAAAGAAATGATCTAATGAATGACCCCATTGTCAGCAACTCA
The DNA here is from genome assembly GCA_004027655.1 of Graphiurus murinus. Taxonomy (NCBI): domain Eukaryota; kingdom Metazoa; phylum Chordata; class Mammalia; order Rodentia; family Gliridae; genus Graphiurus; species Graphiurus murinus. The sequence continues at coordinate 31,146 of PVLC010017938.1, forward strand.
CCAAATGCCTGTTATTATGAAATGCACATCTATGAGATCAATATAATGACACATCTGGAAGCTAGTCCTTGCTGGGGCTGAAATGGGGCTGTCAGAACAGATGTATCAGTACCATGTTTATCCTCACTCCTCTGTTCATCTCCCTGCCCAGATTTTATTCCTGGTCTGGCTCTTGTAATCCACTTACTTTTTATTATTTGATAATGATTTTACTAGTCATACCAAAAACAAACTTGTGGATACTGGCTTAATAAACTATAAACAAAATTTAGAGAAGGAGATAGAAGACACTGGGCAGTTTTTCAACACGAACCGATAACGCATTACCCCCGGGAAATGTTCAAAATTTGTTTTGCTTTTCCAGAAGCTAATGTGCAGCTGAGAAAATTGGATTACATTTTGCAGCACTGAAGTAAGCTGTGTAAAGGGAAGACTAAGTGAAGGATAGGATATTGACCATGCTTAATGGATTCTGACGCCTAGTAATAGAGCCTTCCTAAGAGTCAAGACTTTTCCTCCTGTTGCTCCTTCCTACTTGTTGTCATGACAACAAGAGTGGTTTTACTACATAGATCTTATTTCTTCCTATGTTTACGACAAGGAGGAAATTGCATTATAGCTACAAAAGGGTTATTTAAGTATTTCCACCTCTGATATTATTATTATTATTATTATTATTATTATTATTATTATTATTATTATTGCTATTGTTATCATTCTTATTATTTTGGTACTGGGGATTGAACCCAGAGGCATTCTACCTCCAAGCTACACCCTCTGCCCAGTTTTATTTTTTGTTTGGAAACAGAGTCTCACTAGCTTGCTGAGAGCCTCGCTAAATGCTGAGGCTGGCTTTGAATCTGTGATCCTCCTGTCTCAGCCTCCCAAGTACTGGGATTACAAGCATGCACCACCATGCCTGGATCCACTTCTGATATTATATAGATCACAATTATGAAAGATCTTACAGCTTCAAGATTCCCTTTTTAATTTTTAGAATATGTCAGTAGGGAGCCAGACGTGGTGGCCCACGCTTGTAATCCCAGCATTCAGGAGGCTGAGACCGGAGGATCCGGGTTCTCGGCCAGCCTCAGCTACCTAGTGAGGCACTCCGCAACTTAGTGAGACTCAGTTTCAAAATAAAGAATAAAAAAAAAAATAGGGCTGGGGGTATAGCTCGGAGGTAGAATGCCCCTGAGTTCAATCCCCAGTACCGCAAAAAAAAAAAAAAAAAAAAAAAAAAAGAATGTCAGTAGGGAAAATAAAAATTATATATAATAAATTCTGTTGCATAAAAAGAATGAAAGTGATTTTATTTCAAATTCTACTTTAATTTTGCTAAAATAATGAGACTGCAGTCTTTTAGTTCGAACCTCAGATTAAGATTCAGAGTGAGCTGGGCGTGGTGGCGCACGATTGTAATCCCAGCATTTGGTAGGCTGAGACCAGAGGATACAGGTTTGCGGCCAGCCTCAGCTACCTAGTGAGGCACTGCTCAACTTAGTGAGACCCGGTTTCAAAATAAAGAATAAAAGATAGGGCTGGAGCCGGGCGTGGTGGCGCACGCTTGTAATCCCAGCATTCGGGAGGCTGAGACCGGAGGATCCGGGTTCGCGGCCAGCCTCAGCTACCTAGTGAGGCACTCCGCAACTTAGTGAGACTCGGTTTCAAAATAAAGAATAAAAAATAGGGCTGGGGGTATAGCTCGGAGGTAGAATGCCCCTGAGTTCAATC
>PVLC010017939.1:0-32873 GCA_004027655.1 Graphiurus murinus
TTTTTTTTTCTTGTGGTACTGGGGATTGAACCCAGGGGCATTCTACCTCTGAGCTACACCCCCAGTCCTATTTTTTATTCTTTATTTTGAAACAGGGTCTCACTAAGTTGCGGAGGGCCTCGCTAAGTAGCTGAGGCTGGCTGCGAACCCAGATCCTCCTATCTCAGCCTCCCAAGTACTGGGATTACAAGCGTGACCACCACACCACCAGGCTCCCCACCCCAATTTTTATTCTTAATTTTGGAGCAGAGTCTCATTAAGTTGCAGAGGGTGTTACTAAGTAGCTGAGACTGGCTGCAAACCTGAGATCCTCACGTCTTAGCTTCCCAAGTACTGGGATTATCTTCTTAACCTTCTTTATGTTGTATTTTTATTCACTTGAAAAAATTTTAAGTGAATCTTATTCACTTAATGAATCCCTTAAAATAAAAAGAAATATTTTCCACATGTATCATTTTATCTCTTTTTATAAAGTTAACGTTCTTTTCTGAGTTCATTCAACTTAAAAATATTTTATTTATTCCACAAATAAGGACTTTAATATCTAAAAACTTATTTAATAAAATGTTGCACATTTCTGTATTGTCAATCACTTTAAGTTTTATTCTGACCTTCCATCTACTCTCTAAGTCTCTGGGAGGGGCTTTTTAGTCTAGACGTATCCCATAATACTCCTACCATAGAATCCTCAAAAGCAGAAGGTTTGGGAAACTAAAGCCAGAAAGTTCTGCAACAAAACATCTCAAAGCTAAGGAAACATAGAACCTGCTTCCTGCCAAGTATTGGGGAGCAGATGATTCAGTAATAAACATGAAGCACAAGGAAAAAAATATAACTCAGGGCAAAGAAATACCCCTTTTTGCAGTTTCTTCAGAAAATTAACTTCAGCCCAATAATGAATGGCTTCAAAGTGGAAAGTAGGCTTCAGATTCTATAAGAACAATTGACAGCAATACCTTCAAGAAAAAGACAAGACAATGGATTTTATTGTAGTCAAGAATTTTATTGTAGTCTCGGGTCTAAGATCATAATGATTTTCCATTTCTGGATCTCAGCTTTGCCGTCTGTAAAGTATAAATAAGCAAACCTACTCCTCGAAATGCAGAGCAAAGATACAAGGACTCCTTCCCTAATTGTATGTCCACAGTTTATATAAAACTTTAATCTAATATTCAAATCAAATCCCCCTTTGAGGGTGGTTCCCAAGGAGCCACAATTTGTAAAGCTTTCCAGGTGATTGTGAAAAACAATGCTTTAAAAGGAGGCATTGTTTTTATTAAGCCAATGGCTCAAAAATTGGTCTATATTCACTATAAAAATAACCACCATGAGGCCCTCTCTAACTTAGTGAAATCCTGTTTCAAAATAAAGAATAAAAAAATAGGGCTGGGAATATAGTCCAGAGGTAGAATGCCCCTGGATTTAATCCCTACAAAGGGGGAAAAGAAGAAAAAAAAAAAAACCTGCCAGGTGTGGTAGCACATATCTGTAATTCCAGTATTTGAGAGATTGAGACCAGAGGGTCACAGGTTTGAGACCAGTGAGTGGTAACTTAACAAGACCCTGTTTCAAAAGTCAGGGTGTACCTCAGAGGTATCATACCTCTGGGTTCAATCCTAATGCCAAAAATTATAAATAATAAATAAATAAATAAATAAATAAATAAATAAATAATCCCTGGTCCATCCCCTCAGACCTACCAGGATGAGGCCCTGGAATGTGCCTGTTCAACAGGTGTCACTTGTGGCTGAGAGCCGATCCTCCAGAATGACCCTTGTTTCTGGACCTCAGGCCTCACAAAGTGAATCATGGTAGAAACCTAGGCTGGTCACGTTGATGACCTACAGGCAGAATTGGTCAGCTTGGTCTTCTTCAAAAACACGGAATGATATGGTTTGGTTTCTACAAACAACAAGTATCAGAGGATTTTGTTGTTGCTATGGCTAAAGTCTGGGAGCTTTTTTTAAAAAATCGTCTGGCCTGAGGGGAAGCTGCTGACATTTAGTGCCAGTCTAAAATGTCAGGGACGCTACTGCTGAGAAAGACTGGCCAGGGGAAGGTCCAAGGCTCTCCATCCGGGAGCAAAAAGCTCCTAGGACAGTTGTAAAGCGCTCAGTAGAAGATAATCTTTGTTATTGGATGATTTTGTGCCTTATTCAGTGAAACGTGGAGTGGATTCAGGAAAAGCACATCAAAAAGTTTGAAAGAACTAACATAAATATGTGACAGGTATGGAGAAGGGCATGGTTGTTTCTGCTTCGTGTCCTCCTGTCTGGTGGCATAAATCGCAGTATCAATGTGATTATCACTAAAATACTCTACTTGGCTTTGCTCAAGTCCAAAGGTTGCAGATTGTGGGCCATATCAAACTCACACAGGCCGGGCGTGGTGGTGCACGCTTGTAATCCCAGCATTTGGGAGGCTGAGACTGGAGGATCCGGGTTCAAGGCCAGCCTCAGCTAGCTAGTGAGGCACTCCGCAACTTAGTGAGACCCTGTTTCAAAATAAAGAATATAAAATAGGGCTGGGGGGTATAGCTCGGAGGTAGAATGCCCCTGAGTTCAATACCAGTACCACAAAAAATAAATAAATAAATAAAGTAAAAAAAAAAAAAACTCATACAGTTTCTCATCTAAACACACATAGAATTCTAAGAAATTCCTGCAAAAACCTCCAACACTCTCAATTCTTGAGGTTTCTCATTAAAATCCCTATCTTGAGCTTCTTTTGAAAACAGAGTTGGCAGCAGCAGTGTATACTTCTAGGCAGCAGTCTTGGGGCTCCCCGTGTCTGCCTCTTGACAGGAGCCCTCCACTGCTGCAGCCCATTTGCTATCTTGCATCCTCTTCTCCCACTTTTGTACCAGCCTGGCCTTTGCATGCATTTACATCTCTGAACCCTGTGTAGTCATCCCCTTCTTCAGAATGCTTTCTCTGTAATTCTTGCATGAATCTTTCTTAATAACCCATCAGTGTGGGCGGGACCAACAAGATGGTCCCCATTGCCCAGATGAGGAGATGGAGACCCAGCAATGGGGCAAGATTTGCCCTGGATGAAAGAGCAACTTTTCCTACCACAGTGACTGGAATAAATCAGACCACATCCAGGTGCAGTGGTGCATGCCTGGAATCCTAGTGCTTGGGAGGCTGAGACAAGAGGATCCTAGGTTTGAAGCCAGCCTCAGCAACTTAGACCCTGTTCCAAAATAAAAATAAATAAATAAATAAATAAATAAATAAGGGCTGGGGATATAGCTCAAAGGTAAAACTCCTTTGGGTTCAATCCCCACTATCAAAATAAATAAATAAATCAGACCACGATTTCCTGTCCCCACCAGCCACCCCCTCCCAACCTATTTCTAAGTGAGCTTATTTCCCCAGCTTAGCTCAGGTGCTCTTGGCTTTGTGTGGCTATAAAAGAATTGGATTTAGCTCTGTTTGGCTTCCCTGTTCGCTTCCTGACAGTGCTATTTAATGGACAAACAGTTTGTTTTATTTATCTGACAGGGTTTCTTCACGTTGTTTCGGGTTATCAGCCCTCCCCTACAGATCATATTACAGCTTGTGCCGTTCGACCCTCAGTAGGGTTCACTCTAAATCAGATCCTTATCATTACTGCAGTGATAAATAGAGAGGCCTGGAAGCCCACAGCCAGGTTATTTATTTAGTACCTCTGTGGATCATGTTTTATACAGCCGGGGCTTCGTGTCAGGTCTTTCAGATCCAGCTTAGGTTGCATTCAGGAACTAAAACCCAAAGCCCCTTAAATAATGTTAACTTAATAGCTGACATTTTTATGAAATAAGTCTGTGTGGAGGGGGCAGAGGAGGGGACGATGCAGACAGAGAGCTAGCTGGAGGTAGGTTTCTCTGTGTGTGTGTGTGTGTGTGTGTGTGTGTGTGTGTGTGTGTGTGTGTGTGTTTGAAGGCAGTGGAATAAGGAGAGGAGAAAGAAGCTTTGATTTTTAGGTTTATTCCAAACCAACAGAATATTTTGCTCTTGGAGAAACGATGAGGTTGAGGTGAATGCTTCCTGGGGAGGTGGCAGATTAGGGATCAGGTTGTACATGGAGGGCTATGTAGTGGGGGGGGGGGGTAGGGCGTTCTCACTGGGAAGCTCCTGGACAAAACTGGCTGGTGAGAAGGGAAGAGCAGGCACCATCGCAGGAGCCTCTTTTCAGCCTGCTCCTCAAATACAAACTTCTGGCATTATCCATAAATGAAGTCTCACACACACACACACACACACACACACACACACACACACACACACACACACTGTAAAGCATGTGTCTGTGCATGGGAGTGTGTGTGCACACAAATACATTATTTTGCCAAAAGCCAACTAACATATGCAGATTTTTTTTTTTTTTTTTTTTTTTTTTGCAGTTGTCTTTTGGCACCCCTTCCTCTTTGAATACACTGAAAGCCTAAAAAAATGGAAGCAGCTTTTAATCTTCAAGGCTCTGTAGGGAGAGGAACCATCTACTTCCACAAAGCTGTAGCTCTTCCCTTCCAGGGTTCCCTGGGCCACTCTTGGAGTTACTCCAGCTCAAATTGGAGGGAAGAGGTATGGTCTTGCTTAAATATCCCCTAAACTGAATGGCACCTTCCAATCTAGGCAGAAAGAATAGCCCGTTGACATGCTCCACAATTGGAATGTAAATTCTCTCCCATCTCCTAGATACCTGGGCCTGCCCCCACTTCTCTTTACTGTAATCTGCTTAGCTCGTGCATAGAATGACAAAAACAAAGAGTCTTTCTGTAGAAGAAAAAGAAGAAGAAAGAAAGTAGACTCTGTGCCCTCTTCCTTAGTCCTGGCCCGATCCTTGTTTCTGGGCCTCATGAGTCATGCAGTCCACCTTTGTGTTTTGTTTATTAACCACTGAAATGATGGCACCGTTCCTGGAGTTAAGCCTTCAACCAAGGAGCTGGGGCACACATGGCGACACTTCCCAGGTTTGTGATTTGAGAAAAGGCTGGGGGATCCTGATTGCTCTTTCCAAGACATGCCTCCTCTCCCTGACCAACACACGGAGGCCAACTAAAACAAGCAAGATGGTCTTGGACAGGGAGGGCACAAACGCCCTTGCTGAGCAGGGAAGCGGCTGGGAAGAAATGTGCATGAAAACATTACAACATTGCCAGATGGGTGTGTGATACGGATTTCTGAATGGAAGGAAGCTCCCAGCAGGAAGAAGCTCGTGTCTAGGTTACGAGTCTGGTTAGTTTTAGGAAAACTGGGAGGTGTCATTCAATGCAAGTGTTCGAGGACCCAGGGCTTGCAAAAAGGTAAGGCTCTGATACGTGTGAGAGTGGAGTACCTGGCCCAGCACCCACGAGATGCTGCAGCTTGGCTTGCCAGCCAACAGAACATGCAACAAAGACACCTGTTGTTGGGGGAAGGTAGTTGGAGACTGGTTATCCTGGTGGGGATAGAAGGCTTCACTTGGAGCCATGTGAAGATAATTAGGAAGAGAAAAGACCCTGGTGTCATTTGGCTTTGTAAATCTCTAAAAATGATAGTGGTTATGGATACGGGAAAGCATTAAGTCATTGTCAAGCAATGCTTTCTCCAATCCCCATTAGTTTTACTTAATAACTCTTAGAGAGGCATTTCCTTTGTGCCAGGCACTGTTCTAAGCACTTTACAAGTCTGAATTCACGAGGGCCTCATTACAACCCCATGAGCTAAGCACTTGTATGTCATCACCATTTTATGGATCTAGAAATTGTGGCCCTGGGAGGTTAAGTAACTTACCTGAAGTCACTTAGGTTCCACGTGGAATTCAAACCAAGGCAGCCTGGCTCAAGTCCATGGTTCCTCCCAGAGACTTCAGCCCCAATTCACAGACACAGCGTGCATGGTACTCTGCCTTTCCAGGAGCAACCCTCAAGATAGGTCAAGACAGGTCATTGCTCCCGCTTTCAGAGTCTGTCCTTGTCACTAATGCCTTTGCTCCTCGTTCTTCATACTTGGCCATCCCCCGCTTTGCTGTGGGGATATCTGCTGTACATTTATATCCTGCCTTTCTAGTACTTGTCTGCCAGCCTGCTAGGACGGCAGGCCACTCTTTGTGTCTTTCACTTTTGTCTGCTCGCCTGGTGCTCCTGTTTTGTGTGAGCAGGTGTGGCTCCTTACACTCAGCTCCACTCAGCTCTTGCCTCTTCTTGTTCCTGATCCATTCCCACTTTTGGCCTCCGATGCCCGCCTGCAGATAGCAATACAACCACTGTCTGCTGAGTGACAGATTGATATCTAGTGAGTGTGTGTTGAAGGAATGCATAGGTGAATACATGACGAACAGAACAGGGCTCTGCCAAGTGCCAGGACCCCACACCTGCTCTCCTGTGGCTCGCTCCCTCTTGAGACAATTATCCAAACACATTAATTCCTGAAAGAAGCAGCAGCCAGGAGTTCATTACTTAGAGTAGAAAACACACGAAGTTAAAAGTACCTTTTTCTTTGAGTCCCCAAATGCAGTTTCTGTGCAAATTACAAACTCATTCCAGCTGGAAGGATTCCATCCTTGACATCTAAAAAGCTTTGGGAAAATCCTTGTGGAGGAAAAAAAATGCTGATAAAATAATGTTGGGAGAAATGAATACAATATAGAAATCTTATTATAAGCACATAAAACTGGTATCAGTCTGTAGCCAAAGACTAGAAAGAAATATGAAAAAGGTAGAATGGCTTATTATTTAGAGTATTGGAATTTGGATTTTTAAAGGTACCTGGTAATACCTGTTGTCCTGTGCCTGTACATGTGTGCTTTCGTACATGAAGAGAATAACAGAATGTGAAAACAGAGACTGCCATCCAAGCGAACCTTGCTCAAAGCTACCAATTCTGACCTGTTCTTCAAAAGTAGGTTGATCTCTGGTTAAATTGCGCAGGTGATTGCCCCATTCCTAATCTCATAACAGCAAGGGTAGTCAACACCATGTTGGTACGGTTTCTATAATTGGGTAAGCTTTGCACTTTGGGCTCAAGGTGAGGTATTTGGCATTTGAAGTACAGCTGGGTCAACATTGCGTCTGGTTGTTATTATAAACATATCGGATTTGTTGTGATAGAAGAAAGATAAAAATACTAAAAAATAAAATAAAATAAAAATAAGCTTTTTCTAGCCAATCTAGTGACATGAATTGTCTCTATTCAGTGAGCATATGTGTCGTTTGATATGTTATTTTTGCTTGACCCAATGCCCAACATTCCTCAGTAGTAACGCTCAAGAATATTTGATAGATGAATGATCCAGTGAATATCCATTTGGGAATAGGTTTTAACTTGATATTTTATTATATTTGTACATAATTAACTGAGTTGTTAACTAAATCAAATAAATATGGACTTCTACTTTGAAAAGGAGAAATATCCGGAAGGTCTTGCGATATGGATGAGGGTAAGTGATAAGTATTTGATTTGAGAGGTGGTCTCTGGAAATACCGGTAGAAAAGATGGGGATGGTAAAAGTCAATCCATGGACATTGACGAACACCATGGGCAAGAGCAGCCAATGTCCACTTGGGAAAACATGCTTCAGAGTTGACCCACTCAAGGATTAAGGAGGGTATCTATCAACTCCTGCTCATGACCAGCTGAGGACTGAGATTGGAGAAATTAAATGCCCAGCACTAGCCAGGAATGATGGTGTATACCTATAATCCCAAAACTTGAGAGGCTGAGACAGGAGGATCACAAGTTCAAGGCCAACCTCAGCAACGTAGCAAGACCTTTAGCAACTTAGTGAGACCTCGTTTCAAAATAAAAACCATAGCCGGATGTGGTGGCGCACGCTTGTAATCCCAGCATTTGGGAGGCTGAGAACGGAGGATCCTGGTTTGCGGCCAGCCTCAACTACCTAGTGAGGCACTCCGCAACTTAGTGAGACCCGGTTTCAAAATAAAGAATAAAAAAAATAGGGCTGGGGGTATAGCTCAGAGGTAGAATGCCCCTGAGTTCAATTCCCAGTACCACAAGAAAGAAAGAAGAAAGAAAGAAAGAAAGAAAGAAAGAAAGAAAGAAAGAAAGAAAGAAAGAAAGAAAGAAAATAATATAAAAAAATAAAAAAAACATAAAGGGCTGAGTGTGTAGCTCAGAGGTAGAATGTTCCTGGGTTCAGTTCCCAGAATAAATAAATAAATAAATAAATAAATAAATAAATAAATAAATAAATATTTCCAACATCTTCAATGTGTGCTTAACTCTAGCCCAAGTCCTCCTATCACCAGAGAGATGCTACCTGTAAGATATCTTTATCAGGAATGGTGAATGTCAAGGTTATATGGATAGTGTACCAAGAAGTATATTAAGTAGAAGTAGTTTGGTACTATTTTTGTTGGTACCCCTGTCCTTTGGTTTAATCTACAACTTCATCATAGAACACCATCATGTCTCACTATCAATTCATAGGCATCATAGCTAGGATAGCTTACTACATGGCAAATAATTAATATGCTTTAAATAAGCAACCTGTCATTCAGGCCCAGTTCAAATCTCACTTCCTTCCAGAAACACTAATCTGCCGTATGGTCCCAGGACATTTTGCATTTCAGCTATAGCTCTTGTGGTCTTCGTCTCTTTTGTTAAGAGCAGTTTCCTGTTCTTGGCCTTGCATTCTGCTTAGCAGTGACAGGCTGGTCAACACATGTGGATGACTTTAGCAGTTTTTGCCATCATCTATGACTGTGTGGCTGAGTCTAAGTTTTAGCTGTAGTATTAGGAAGCCTAATACTGCATCTGTGCCATGCTATCCAAGCTCAACCTCAGCAGCAACAAAGCCAATACTGATTTGTGTGACTTTTCTGTTTATGTCCATTGGTTCTGAACTCAGACAGAAAAAAAGGGCTCTTATCAATAGAGTGTGTCCTTCTCAAATTCCTACCCATATAATGCAGATACATCAAACTTACAAATCCACATTGACAGAAACATTTCCACAATCCAAGGCCTTTTGGGCTCTCATGGATAATGACATCTGCTAAAGGCAACCTTTAAATGAAGTCCCAGTGGATGAAAAAACAAACCACCATGAGGGAGAGTCAGCACTTGCTACAAATGGGAGATTTTATTCTCATGGTATCTAGGATATCTCAGTCCATTTTGTGCAGCTGCTATAACAGAATACCAGAGATTGGGTAATTTATAATGAACAGAAGTTTATTGGCTTTCAGTTCTAGAGGCTGAAAAGGCAAATAACAGGGCACCTAGCATCTGGCAGGGGCCTTCTTGTTGTGTCATCCCATGGCAGAAAGGCCAAGAGAAAAAGAGCAAAAGGGGAGGGGAAAAAAGTTACCCTTCTATAATGGCACCCAATACCACCCCAAAAGAGTGGAGTTCCATGGCTTAATCACTTCTTAAAGGCCCCACCTCTTGAAACTCTTACAAAGGCAATTAAATTTCAACATGAGTTTTAGAAAATAAAAACAGCCATGCAGTCAGTGAGGGTGCAAAAAGCGGTGCCCATAATGAACGCCACTGCACATCTTCTAGATACTAACAAGTGTGGGCAAGGATGTGGAGAAATATGGACCCACAGAGTTTGCTTGTGGGAAGGAAAATGGTGCAGCCATTGTAGAAAGCAATTTGACAGTTTCTCAAAAAAATAAATATAGAATCCCCATATGAACCAGCAATTCCACTCCTCTGTACATAGCCAAGAGAGTTGAAAACAAGCATTCAAACAAAAACCTGTGCACAAATACTCATGAAAGAGCTATTTATTCTCAAGAGCCAAAAGATAGAAACAACCCAATTCCCCTCAACGGATGAATGGATAAACATAACATATATATATATATATGTATATATATATATATATATTCAGGGTAATATTGAGGTATATTCAGGTAATATTCAGGTAATATTCAGGGTATATATATTCAGAATATATATATATTCAGAATATATATATATTCAGAATATATATATATTCAGCGTAATATTGTTCAGTCACAAAAAGAAATTAAGTTCTGATACAACATGGATCAATGAAAGAAACCAGACACAAAAGGTCACCTGTTAGCTGGGCATGGTAGCCCACACCTGTAATCCAACTACTTGCTAGGCTGAGACAGGAGGATTGCAGGTTCAAGGACAGCCTCAGCTACTTAGTGGGGCCCTCCACAACTTAGCAAGACCCTGCTTCAAAATAAAAAATAAAATAGGGCTCAGAGTATAACTCAGAGGTAAAAAGCTCCTGGGTTCAAGCCTTAGTACCACACACATACATACACAAAGGCCACATATTATATAATTCTGTTTATGTGAAAAATAGAGACAGAAAGCAGATTAGTGGTCACCAGGGCCAGAGGCAAGTGAAGAATGGGATTGACCAGCATAGGTACCCTGTTTCCTTTTGGTGTGAAGGAAAAGTTCTGGAATTAGATCGTGGTAATGATTGTACAACACTGTGAATGTACTTAATGCTAATGAATTGTATCTTAAATGGTTAAAGTGAAAAATTTAATGTTATGTATATTTTGCCAAAATTTTAATGAGGGCTAGTACCTTGACACAAAGCAAAAGCATTTCAGTGATACGCCATGGGTTCCAGAAATCCCCACAGACCTTACATAAGACCACACCCTTGCTCATGTCTCTCCTCTTCCTTACCCTGGGTTCCTACTCCCTTCAGGTCTCCTCTAAAGCCCCTCCCTCTGTAAATCAAGGGCATCTTAATCTCTCTGACAGGCTCTTCTATGGCTCTTGACCAAAAACAGTAAGTGGATCAGTGAGTAAAATAAATATGTAAGTAATTCTTTTAGTGCCCAAGTCTTCAAAGCTTGGAGAATTCAAACCCAGATGAGTTGGATTCCTATGTCCACTCTGCAAATACTCTGCTTTTCTCTCTAATGAGTTCATCAAAGAAAATATCACTTTATCGGGCCAGGACCATGGGGCCAGATGATCTTCCTTTAGGGATCATGCCTCTGCCCCTTTTCATGCCTTCTTTGTCCATACCTCAAGATAAATGGAAAAACTCTCAGTGGTTCTTTCTCTGCAATCTCAAGCCCTGCATAATAATACAAAAAAGAAACATGAAAACAGCCCATCCTCCCAGCCTTTCCATGTAACAGAGAAGTTACTGTATGTAGAAATCCAGCTGTCCAAACTGAGATCGTTAGTGTCTCCAGGCATATAGAAAGATTGGATTAACTCACTTGTCCTTGTGAAGACATTAATATTGTCCCATCACTGAGCAGCTGAAACCCCGATAAATCTCCATTTAAAGGCCAATTTGTAAACGCCTAAGTGTAGTCATAATAATAGTGTTGTAATTCTTATTGAACTTGCTCAGAGTGTTGGATTATTTATAGCATCATGTTCAATGTTAAACAGTTCAGGACACGAATTATAAACTCTCAGAGTTTATGGAAATAAAATCTAATTTGACGGGAATGATGGCAAGAAATTACTCAACCAAATTTGAAATTATGTTTTATTCCCTTCATGGACAATATCCATGCTAACGAAAAAGAAATGCAACTAATAGGCAGAAACAACTGCTCATTTCTCCACATAGCTAGCTTCGAGTGAAAAGGTGTCTTTTTCACCTAGTGCTGTATAACAGGCAGTCACAAAATCTCACTGGCACTTAACAGTGAGCCATAATTTCTCACTCATGCATCTGAGATTCAACTGGGAATCAGCTGATATTGTCTGAAGCTAGCTGGACCTGGCTCTGGGTGATAAACCAGGTTTGATATGTTCCCCATGTTTGCTACTCTTTCAGGGACAGCAGACCCCAAGATGCATTCTTCCCAAGGCTGTGGCAGAAGTCAAAAGACTAAGCCCAAACACAATGGCACTGTTCAAACCTCCAACATGTCCTGCCTACCAGTGTCCATTAGCTAAAGTAAACTCCATGATCAAGACCAAGGGTAAGGAACAGGGATGTGTATACTCTGCCCACCATGGGAACAAACAAGGTACAGATATGCTAATCAGTCATGGAAGTCTTAATCTATTTGGCTGCCAGCACAAAATAACATAAGCCGGATGGCTTCTAAACAAATAGAAATCTATGTCTCATAGTTCTGAAGGCTAAGGACAAGGCAGATTCAGTATCTGATGAGGATTCACTTTCTGGCTCATAGATGGCACCTTCTTGCTATGTCTTTACATGGTGTAAGAGACAAGGGGTCTCTCTCAGGCCTCTTTTAAAAGGGCACAAATTCCATTCAGGAGGGCTCTTCCCCCATGATCTAATCACACCCCATTGACCCCCCCACTTGCTGGAAGTTAAGATTTCAACATAGGAATTTTGAGAGGACCTAAACATTTAGACCACAGAAGAGAGGAATGAGGAAGTAGACTCAATAGTTAAATCTATCACTGAGGGCCTGAATTCTTCAAACAGTGATGTAGTTTTTCTTTGTTTGTTTGTGTCATTTTTGGTAGACCCAGAAAATGGAGGGGGAAAAAAACACTTTATTAGCAGGAGTTTCTTCCCACCTATTTCTGGTAATAACAGCAATTTCTTGTTGGGAAAATCCTTTCTCTTCATATAATTCACATAGGGCTGATCATCCCCTGACTCTAGGGAAACAAAACTCAGGACTAGCCAATTACTGTTATTCATTCTCTTGTCTACTCAGATGTGACCTAAGACAAGCCAATAAATGCCAAGCGAGCGTGGGACTTTTAATATAATTGTCAGAAAAAGGTCTTTCTGCACATGCACAGCATGTTAAAGTTTGGTAACTATCTCTTAACACACACTAGGTCACAAGAGGCCTTTCTTTTGTCATGCTTAGCCCCTTTTTTTTTTCCAGGGCCTTTCTATAATCTCTTCACCTACCTATCTCTTCACTTTCTAAGAGAAGCATCAGCCATCACCTCCAGTGTGGATTTTCCCTACTCCCCCAATCATGGACTGACTTTATTCCTAAAGCCTTACCTCTTGAACTCAGGAAATTAGAAAATCATTTCAGAAACATCACTATTGTCATAGCAACATTAGTTAAATTGAAATGTTCTAAAATTTTAAATATCATCTGTTTAAATGGAAACCAGAAATAATTTTTAAATGCACTAAAAACCAAACAGAAAAGAGATTCTAAAAAAGTAAGCTGAATGCATAAGTGCTAACATTACTTATGTTTGTGGAATAAATTTTGGATGCAGGATAATAAGAGATGGGAGTAGGTTGATAAAAAAAAAGATTTGGTATTTTTCTGTAATCGAATTTCTTGCTGCTCCAATTAATAGTGAATTTATTATGGTTTTCTGCATGATGCTTTGGAGTGCCAAAGCCTCTGTCTCAAAACCTCAGGGCAGACAAACATTTTAGGTGATTAAAAAAAAAACACACACATTTAGAAAATGATGCTCTCGGAAGCCTGCGGGAGGAAATTCACAGCATTCTTTACAATTTCATTACAGAAGATGAATAAATGTCTGTCAAATTAACTTTGTTCAATCTCATAAATGGCGGGAAATGCAACAACAATGCAAATAGCAAAGCACGATTTGTTTTCCTTCAGCCCCTCTGTGGAAAGATCCTGCTTTCTGACATGAGTAATGCAGGATCCCATCAAACTCTCTGCTTGTGGATCCAGCTAGCGTAATAGTCATCCTGAAGGCAGCTATATGTGTGCAGGGGAGAGACAGGAGGGGGAGAGTGGTGAGGACTCACTCCATCTGCCTCTGCAACTTCCTAAGTCAATGCCCTTGTGACATGATCTTGAAAGCCCAGTATCCAAAAATCCCAATTCTAGAACTCTCTTCTTGATCTACATTCCAGCAACCAGGCTGGTTACGGAAGTGCAGGTGATCTAAGTCAACATAGGTATGATAACCACTATTGTCATACATATTATACCATTAATGTTGGTATATAATAAACTAACCACACCTGAATTCCTTAAGATTGAGCTATACATCTCATGCCTAGGAGTCAGCTGGTCTAGACTAGTGAGCTATGCATAGCTCTGCTCCATAGGTGTCTCTTCCTCTCCTGCCACCAGTGGGCTGGCCCAGGCATGTGCTTCTCACAGAAGTGGTAGAGGCAAAAGGGAATGAATGGAAACACTGAGGCTTCTTAAGGCCTAGGCTTCTAGGTCACCCACCATCACTTCTGTCACATGCTACCACCCAAAGTGAGTCACATGATCAAACCAAGAGTCAAGGGTGCTAACATATACTCCACCTAGGACGGGATGAACTTCAAAGTCACCCAGCAAAGCACATGCAGAGAGGGTGTGTCAGTCAGCTTTTTGTTGCTGTGACAAAATATCTGAGAAAAACAAGTTAAGGAAGGAAAGATTCATTTTGGTTCATGGTTTCAGTTCATGGTCACTTGACTTCTTTGCACCCGGGTCTGTGGTAAGGCAGTACCTCATGGTGGGGAGCACATGGTGGAGCAGCGCAGCTCACCCCATGGCAGAAAGAGAGAACAGAGAAGGAGCCCAAAACAAGGCATACCCTTCCAGGGCACACCCCCCAGTGACCTCTGACCTCCATTCGGCCCCATCTCCTTCAGTTTCCATCACCCAAGAGTCCATTCAATTATGACCCCATCGATGGATACATTCATGGGTGAGATTCTCACCCTTCTGATCCAGTCACTTCCCCAAACCCCACCTCTCAGCACTGCTGCACTGGGATGGAGCCTTCCACACAGGAGCCCTGAGGACATTCCAGATCAAACTACAGCAGAGGGAAAGAGAAAGAAGTGGAACTGTTAATGCAATCTACCACATTTATAAGTTCTTCTTTTTGTTAACCCTAAAGTACAATATTTATTTATTTATTTACTTATTTATTCATTCAATTATTTTCCTGCAGTATTGGGGATTGAACTCAGGGGTATTCCACTTCTGAGCTGTATGCTTTTATTGGTGCATTATCATCTCACATCATAATGTAAATCATGTGGACATTTATTTATTTGCTCATTCACTTATATCTTCGTTTATTCAATAAATACCTAATAAGCACAAACTATGTGTTGAGCAGAAGGAACCTAAAAGTGTAAGGCAGATGGAGTTCCTGTTCTCACAAACATCTGACTACAATAAACAGGTCAGTAAGCAAAACAATAGGTACTGTGATAACTACTGTGAAAAAATAAAGAACACTCTACAAACAATAATGAGATGATGAAAGACAGGGAAGGGATCATTGAGAGTGGTCAAAGGAGCATATCCTCATTTGTCTGCCTAATCCTCATCTGAGGCTAAGTCATAAAATCCACACCTCCCACGCTTGTTGTAAGCTACTTTATTCTAGGTCAATTCTGAAATACATTGCTTAATTCAAAAGAATCCAGGTAGAAAAAGTCCTGCTAGTTATCCGATGCCTTTTATTTACAATGTATTTTTTTTCCAAGTATTTCATCATTTCAGCCTTAAAGAGTTTCTTGGCAATAGACTGAGTAGGAATTAGATATCAAAATGTGTTATAGAAGCCGGGCGTGGTGGCGCACGCTTGTAATCCCAGCATTTGGGAGGCTGAGACTGGAGGATCCAGGCTCGCAGCCAGCCTCAGCTATCTAGTGAGACCCTCTGCAACTTAGTGAGACCGGGTTTCAAAATAAAGAATAAAAAATAGAGCTGGGGGTATAGCTCGGAGGTAGAACGCCCCTGAGTTCAATCCCCAGTACCAAAAAAAAAAAAAAAAAATGTGTTATAGAGGACACTGTGATGAATTGAAGGAAAGGTGGTCCCAATGTGATGTGCTTTGAATGTAGTTCATTTCCACCAACATTCATGTGGATCTTGAATTCCTGATGTAATGTTTTTGGAGGTTGAGTCTATAGTGAGCCAGCTCCAAGGCAGAAACCACAGCAGAGAGACTTGTGAAGGGATGTTGCTCTCACATGACGGGCGCTGGAAGCAGAGAGAGAGACAGGAACCGGCCAGCGACATATACAGTCTTCAGGCCACAGCCCTAGTGACCCATCTCCTCTAGCCTTGCCCCACCTCTCTACTGTCCTGCATTGGAGATCATGCTTTGAACACAAGAGCTTCCTGGGAGACATTCTATAACCGTAACAGCTACTGACATCTCCCCCCCCCCCAACACAGAGTGTCTTCGGGGCACAAGGCAACGTGAAAGAAGAACAGGAGAAGAATATGACTATCAGCCCTTAATTAATGTCAAAACTTATTTTTAAAAAAAATATGATATAGTAAAATAATTTTATTTTTTCAGTAAGGCCAGCAAAATGTGTGTCATGGAAAGATTATTACTTGATATAACAGAGCTTAAATTCTTAGATGTAATGCGTAATATGTATAATGAACAAAATACACAAAGAAACACACACACGGGCTTTTTTTTTTTTTTTTGAGATTAGAAAACAGGCTCAGAGAAGTGAAACGATGAGCCAAGGTCACCTGAGCCTAGAACATGGGCCCCACAACTCTCTTTGCAGTTGGTGATCGTCCATTTCACCAGAGATGTTCATTAAGGAATCAAGACAAATTATGTTTGAGATTGAATACCCATTTTTTCCCCCAGATCAGAAATGGGAAAAGTGTTGTGCCTCCCACCGCAGGAGGATTTTAATATGTGGTTTTATTATTTTATTTATAACATTTTCAAATTACAGTTCCCTTTTTGTCTTTGCCCCTAATAAGAATAGACAGAATTCAACCCATATTGACTTTTACTAAGACAAATTCTAGATTTATTGACCTGAGAAATAAATATTAATAGAGGTTAAATTGGGGTCAATTTTTTACTCCAAGAGATGATAAATCTTGATGTATTTCCCATGGTTGGCTGGTCAATATGCTCCTTGTTCCGTCCATGTGCTCCTGAGGAAAACGACAACTGGCAAGATGGACCCCAGAGGATTCACATCCCCACACTGGCAATCTGCCTGGTGAGAACCTGGGACTCACAAATCTCCCTTTAACCCAGCTTGTTGTCATAAAGCGTTCACCATAGCCCAGGTCAAGTCATGAACCTATGAAAACAACGGTGTTCTCTGATATTTCAGCCACCATTTTAGGAGCCTCTTTTCACACACACACACACACACACACACACGTGCACACCTGTGTGTCATCCTTTCCAGCTCATCCACCAAGTGAAGGAAAGGTAGAGAACATGGAGGTAACCCCAGGACTTTACCTAAGGAAGGAGTTCCAGTTCACTCAGACACTAAAACTTAAGGACAGTAGTCTCTCCCCTTGTCTACCCACCTCTTTCTGTTTTACTATTAAATGAATGGTGATGGCTAACTCACTCCACACATATTGACTTCCTGGTATTTCCTCCTACCTCCCACTTACATATGCCAAACACTATTTTAAAAACTTTTTACATATTAACTCTTTATTACTTGCAATCACCCCATGAGGTAGGTACAATTACCATGCTGCATTATATGCATGAGATGAAGAAACTAGGACAAAGTTAGGAAGCTCATCCAAGGTCACCCAGGTAAGATTGGAACCCAGGTTCAGATCAGTGAATGTCGGCCCTGGCCCCAGCCACCTCCTGCAGCAGTCTCCCAGTGCTTGGTACTCTGAGAGTACCTCAATAGTAGGACATTCAGAGCATACGTGCTTATATTTATACACATACTTTTATACACTGAGTAATGATGAGAAGTGTATACATACCTCAAAGTTAATAGCACTTACCTCTGGCTGGTAGGAATTTAAGTGGTCCCCCATTTTTTTTCTTTTTCCCTTTTTCTTGTTTCTTATTCTTCCCACAGTTTTCTGTGGAAAATAATATGGATTGGCCAGGAAATAACAAAATCATAAATGAGCAAGGAGAGCAAATGCATTACAATGAGCCACAATTCAAACTGTTATGCATGGGTTAAGCCCAAAAGGCAGAGGTGAACTAGGGATGTTCAAGGGACTGCAAGAAAGAATGCTTGATCTGGAAGGAGTCTAAATCCTGGACAAAAAGAGTCGCAGGACCTCCCCACTATCAATGAGAAACATCTCTGAATGAGTTAGGAATGTATTCACTTGCAAATAATGGAAAACCTGACCCAACATTACCTTAAACAGAAGTTTGTTTGTCTACCTATTTAGTTGTCTATTTATTTATTTGCTTTTCCATAATGAGAGTTCCAAGGATAGGTGATAGCCGGTGTTGGTTTAGAGGATCAACAACACTGTCAGCAAAGCTCTTTCTGCCCTCGAAGCTGCGTCCTCAGCACATCAGCTTTTCGTTCTGTGCTTATCTTCTCACATGTCACATGCCTGCCTTGGCTCCTTCCACTTTGTGCCACCGATCATGCAAATATTTGGTGTGGTCAAGGTTTGTTTAGTTTTAGCCATATTGGTAAATATGTGGTGATATCTCATTAGGTTTTAACTTGCATTTCTCTAATGTTTAGTATGGTTATTGGTCATTTTATATATTCACGATTAAGAATGCTTGCCCCAGCATTCCTGTTTTATGTTTTATTGGGTTATTTTTTCACTCACATATGGAAGTTTAATTTTTATTCTCAATATAATTTTCTGTTGAATTTTATTTTTCTCCATTCATCCATTCTGCAAGAACAAAAGGTATAAATAAATGTTTGTGTATTCATGTATGTGTGATTGTGCACTTACCCAAACATATTATCTTATTTCAATTAGGATCTAGAAAAAAGTTTGTATATTGAAATAAACTTGTAACTTTTTTCAATCAGCACATGCATAAAATAATTTAGAGGCTATTTCTCTCCTTTTTTTCTTTCATTGTTAATACTTAGAATTTGTGACCTATTTACGAAGAATTCATTTAACCTACAAAGTTTACTTTATTATGAAATTATATTTGTACCCTTTATAATGAAAAGTAATGTGAGTTTGTCACAGTCTTGCATTTATAATAAGAGAGAGATGATATTGTACTAATTGGAACTTCCATTATATTAATGTGATGTTCTGTAGATTAAAATCAGGGACAATTCAAATAAGATGTTAAGGTTTATTTTTCCATCTCTAACAATGTGAGGTTTTGAAGTTAAGTGTAGTTAGACAAAAGTTCTATGTGTAGTTGCTTTAGCATTTAACTATGCACGGTGAATAATAGTGGAGAAATACACATGCTAGTAAGAGTTGGATCTCTTTGTTTCATGGCCAGTTGTCTTCCAAATAGGCACATTGGCACATTGTATATGGACCCTGCAGTCTATGGGGTATACGTGCAATAGATAAGAAATTAGGCGTGCTATGTAAAATAATAACAATGCAACTTTATTTCTTGTTTTCTGAGCCATTAAAGGAAACTAACAGGACATTTCAAGATAGTTTCAGTGTGTGTGTGTTCTATAAAGTTCTTTTAAAAAAATATATTTGTTTAAAGGGTATATGCAAATCCTTGATTTACCAAGATTTTAATCAATAGTTGTTTACTGGCCATTACTATATACTTAGAATTGTGCTGCACAGAATGAAAGATATGGAAACATTATATTTAATAATGGAGTGTCATTAACATTCTTAGAACAGTGGGTAAACAAAGTAATGAACCTTGTAGTACAGAACCCAAGTGTGTTTTTATTTTATACTTCAGTTTTTCACTTTATAAGATAAGGAATACAGCCAGGCGTGGTGCTACATGCTTGTAATCCCAGCATTTGGGAGGCTGAGACCAGAGGATCCGGGTTCGAGGCCAGCCTCAGCAACCTAGTGAGGCACTTCGCAACTTAGTGAGGCCCTGTTTCAAAAATAAAGAATAAAAAATAGGACTGGGGGTATAGCTCGGAGGCAGAATGCCTTTGAGTTCAATCCCCAGTACCACACACACACACACACAAAAAATATATATATATGGAATACAAAATAAAACATATAATAAGAGCTTAATAAAATGTATCTACTCTCATCGAGCATTCTGCTAGGTGTCTCACATACTTTTTCTCTATAAATATTAGCAATGATATTGTAGTGATATTAGTATCATATCTGTTTTACAAATAATAATACCAAAGTTCAAAAAGTAAATATCTTGTACAATATCACAGAATAAGAAGCAGCAATAAAATGTGATCTATCCTGCTACAAATTGTTTGTTTCCCCCATCTTCTTTTACAAGATGTCTTGTGCTTTGGATTAATACCCACAACTGAGTCATGTTAGCTCAGGGGGCTTTCCTGCCTTGGCTACCAACTCAACAAAGCAATGCTCTCATCCTGTAGGGATATATTTAAGAGATTCCTGGATCTCTATGAAGCATCCCAATGACTTCATTTTGAGCAGGAATTCCTAATGATGCTATCTCCCTCCAGTCTCTAGGATGAGCTAACTATTTAAGCCACAGAACTTCTCAGGACCCGGGCATGGTGGCGCACGCTTGTAATTCCAGCATTCGGGAGGCTGAGACCAGAGGATCCAGGTTCGCGGCCAGCCTCAGCTACCTAGTGAAGCACTCCACAACTTAGTGAGGAGTTCAAAATAAAGAATATAAAATAGGGCTGGGGGTATAGCTCGGAGATTGAATGCCCCTGAGTTCAATCCCCAGTACCACAAAAAAAAAAAAAAAAAAAAAAAAAAAACTTCTCAGGAATCTTCTTACCTCAAAATCCCAGGAGCTTACCAAATTTCATTGCTCTTTGTCCTCCCAAAAATAAGATAACATGAAGCACTTGAGTCCCCAAATATTTAGTGAATTCATATCTATATTTAGTGCTAAACCAAGAGAAACCAGTTCACATTCCTATACTTTACACTACATTCCAAAAAAATCTTCTGGTGAAGTGATGCCCTTTGAACAAACATCAGCTTTACATTCAGTGAGGCCAGAAACACACACACCCTTGTTCCTGTTGTTTAACAACTCATGGAAGTCTCTATATTAACATGTGCTATTTTTATTTCACCCCCAATATTCCTTAATATATTGAATAATATTCCTTAGTTACAGCTTAATATGGGGTGTTGTTCCCCTTTTATAAGGTGTTAGCAATGATCATACCATGAAAGTTCCCTGGATATGACCCCAGCCCATACATCACCCCTTTATGGCCATCAGTAGTTCTTAGGAGAAAGCTACTAATCATCTAAACTCGTGTGACAATGCCTGGGATGGAGTGAGAATTCACGGGCTAAAATCTCAACTATTTCACAGCATTCTTTGCATTGAATCTTCTATTTCAAAAGCCCAACAAATCACACTCATAAATGTCTAAGGGATCTAAGAGTGAGAAACTGAATCATAATCACTAACACACACAGTTGAGTTACACACCAGAATGCTGATTTGCTTTGAGAGAATGTCCTACATTTGTTCATTTATTATACATCTGTTTATTGAATATCTGCCTACTACCAACAAGACACCACGCCAGGCATGGGTGACACAACAGAAAACAAAATAGACATTGTCACTACCTTCAAGAAGGGACTACACTGTATTAGTCAAATGCACCTCCAGACAGAACTGTCACAATGACATGTGCCATTGCATAAAGGCTCGTGATGCCCAAGGAGCCCAATAATGCAGCAATATGGCCCAGTCAGGAAATGACTGACCGTGGAGTGGAAATCCAATAGAGAGTTAACGCCGTGAAGAGGGAGGGAAGAACATCCTAGGCAGAAGGACTGTAACTGCAAAGCCTATTTTCAATATTCAGAAAATAAAGCCAAGGATAGCTATTTGTCTTCCAACATCACAGTTCTTTGGAGTGCTATATAAAAGGCTCAGCTAAAGATTATTTCTCTAGAGCAAAGCTCACCAGTTTCTCTATAAAGGCCCAGATAGCAACTATTTTAAGCTTTATTTTAAAATTGGGACATATGTAGTGTCTATGTATATTCTTCTTCTTTCTTTCTTTTTTTTTTTTTTTTTTTTTTTGCGGTACTGGGGATTGAACTCAGGGGCATTCTACCTCCAAGCTACACCCCAGCCCTATTTTATATTTTTTATTTTGAAACCCAGTCTCACTAAGTTGCGAATTGCCTCACTAGGTAGCTGAGGCTGGCTGCGAACCCGGATCCTCCGGTCTCAGCCTCCCGAATGCTGGGATTACAAGCGTGCACCACCAGGCATGGCTATATTCTTCTTTATTTTATTTGGGAGATGGTTTCCACAATTGTCTTTAAAAAATAGTGTGATGGTGCATGCCTGTAATCTCAATACTTGGGAGGCTAAGGCAGGAGGATTGTAGGTTCCAGGACAGCCTCAGCAATGTAGAAAGACCCTCAGCAATTTAGGAATGTACAGCTTCAAAATTAAATAAATAAATAAATAAATAAATAAATAAATAAATAAATGGGAGTTAGGGTATATCTTGGAGATAGTACACCCCTGGGTTCAATCCCCATACCAGAAAACAGAAAAGAAAAGAAATTGTTTACTCTCAAAGTGTTCAAAGGTAGACTACACACTTATTTGGCCTATAGGTCATGGTTTTCCAACTCCTGTTGTAGAAGACTCTACCTTTGTGATATTCTTAATTATCGATTAGGACCTAGACTCTGGAAAGTTATAGTTAACTTGGAGATGTTTTTGTCTGGGAGAGATGCAAATGATTTCTGCTGGTAGGAAAAATCACCCAAGGTTACAGTTTCATTGTGCTCTGCCCATTAACAACTTTTGTATCTAAACTAGCAATCTTATTCCAACATTCCTTTTCCAATGCTAATAAATAAATAGTTCTCCAACTCCCTTTGAATCAGCTTTACTGTCTTGTTGTTTCCCTCATTAATGAGTTAAATAAGTCATATCACCTGTCCACTTTGCATTTGGATGAGAATCTTGTTCATAACTTTTTAAAATTTATGCTTGGCAGGCCCTATAGCCATGGTGGTGGTGGGGGGGGGATTGTTTTGTACGAGGAACTCAAAAAGTTGTGGCCAAATCCTGTGGGGCTGTGTTGGCATGTTGAGAAAAAAGTGAAACACTTTTTAGGTGTGTTAGCACCCCCACCAACTTGAAGTCTCCTCCTGCTACTCAGGAAGATTCTCT
The DNA here is from genome assembly GCA_004027655.1 of Graphiurus murinus. Taxonomy (NCBI): domain Eukaryota; kingdom Metazoa; phylum Chordata; class Mammalia; order Rodentia; family Gliridae; genus Graphiurus; species Graphiurus murinus. The sequence continues at coordinate 22,881 of PVLC010017939.1, forward strand.
ATCTCCTTCAGGTGACTTAGACTATCTCTGCTCTGGTTCCAATGGTCACTCTTCTTTTCTTCATGTTCAGATCCATGCGGCCATCAAACTGTAGCTCCCAAGGACTGTGCCATTTGCTTCAAGCACTATTCAAACTGACATTACCATCAGACCCCACTGCAGTCTCCAGGCAAAATATCTTTAGAAAATTATGGAATGCCTCTAGTAGATAAAGCATATTTTAATGAATGAAGAGGGTTAGTATTTCATAAACCCAAGAAAAGTATAAACTGACTTCCACTATCAACAGTTTAAAATCAATTTGGAGGCATTTGGAAAGCATTTTAAAGAGCAACTAGACATCAATAAAATTTAATTAATTGGTTCTATGGATGCACATGTAAATTGGGTGTTAATTATGCTAGCGATGCTCTTCCATTAAAAATTAAGCTCATGATTAGTAACCGAGAAAAACAAGCCATCGTTCTATAAACAAGTCTCATTCCCTTGTGTTTGAACCCAACCTTTTGGTAATTAAATCATAATTCCACATTTACTCAGAAGAATCTGAGCCCTGATGTATGGATGGCGAGTTAGCCAAGCGATCTTCTCGTGGCCATTCCATAAAAACAATTGATAATCATGGGATAAGTTGTGTGCGGTTGAGTTGCCCTTTAATACAGAACTATTGAATTATTGAAAGTTCTTTCTTCTTTAATTGGCACAGAATAAAAGGATGGTCAACAATTTCAAGAGATATAGTGACGATTAGTGATCATTTCAGAACTGATAACATTTCAAGACAGAAGGCCTGGACAACCAAGATACAGGCTGGAGAGTCTGAGTCCTTTCCAAGACCCTTCTCCCTCTTCCCATCCCACCTCCCCACACCAAGATGAACTTCTTGTGTCTGGAGATTAAAATGCAGTGAGCTTTTTAAAGATACACAGTATCTAGGTTGTCAATTCTTTTGGACTTGCCCAATTTATATTCTTGGACTTCTTGGGCATTGAAATCTAATCTGAATCAACTCCTAATGGACTTTCATAATTGACAAAAAGTTAGAGCTACAGTTCAGAATTGGAAATAAAATGAGATACTTGAAACACTTTACCCACACCACTTGGTTTTCCTTTTCCCAAAAGATTTTTCCAGGGGAAATTGAGTCCATATGCTTCTGATCCATCTTCTCAAAAACCATCAAGATGCTGTTTTATTAGAGCTATTTGATGGGGCATTTTATCTATTTCAATGAGCCCTTTGATGTCCCTTTTCTTAGTCACGGAAAATTGGGCTTGCAGAAAAGCCAAAGATAAACCCTCTCTCTCTCCCCACCCAACAAGAAGAGGGAAAAAAGGAAATGCTTCTAAGCCACAGAACAGTTAGGGAAACTGCTCAGGGGTTTTCTTCGCTGACTAAATTACAATGTCTTGGTAAGAAGAGGAGACATCAGAAGAGCTCTAGCAATGAGATTCCGCTTTAGATTGCTTTTTTGAAGATGTCCTCATTTTAAATTGAGGTTGGTCTTTTCCATCTATTTCTCCTTTCTAAAGTGCTATGGTGGGGGCGGGGGTCAGATGGTAGGTGAGAGATTCACTTGCAAAGGAAAATGATAAAGGAAGGAAGAATTTGTGACACATGAATGATTTTGGACTTTTGCTTCCCACTCTGTTTCTGTTGGCCTTTCATGAGATAGGGCTTTGCCCCCATGTAGTCATTCAGAGAACTGGCCTCCTCTCCCCCATGTTCTTGAGGTCTTTTCCATTTAATGTGAGGTAGACAACAGTTAAAGTTTGCAGTAGGTGTTTCTATGGGTCAGGTCTAAAAGTGGTATACCCATTTCTGCCCACATTGCATTGGCTAGGCCTCAGTCACAGTCTATATCTGATTGAATAAGATGCTGGGAAACTAGTCTATCTGTGTGCCTAGGAGAACCAAGGAAATGAGGAAATGCTTTGGTGAACAGCTGGCCAGTATCAAACACACCTAGAAACAATATGTCTGAATTTTCAATGGGGGTGCTGTGGATGCTATTTTTTTTTAGGGAGAGACTTTAAAAGGCCAGAGAGTCATAGCTGAGGTTATAGAGATAGGGCAAGGGTAAAGAAAACCAGGCACCTTGGGTACACAATTTAAGGAGCTGCTTGCTGTCCCAGGTCTGCAAGTTCAGGGTCAAGATCTGACTGTATATCTTATGGTCTAACCACTTCACTCGTTTTGCCTTAGTAGCAATCAAGTTTTACTAACATTGAAAGGTTTAGCTCTTCTTAAAAATGCTTGCACATTAATTGATTATGACCATTGTTTGACATAAATTTTCACAATTTTGCCAAAACACATCCCCCAATCTTGACTATGATGGGCTTTCTTACTCATTTAGTTTTCTCCTCCCTTCTTGCTATTGGAAAATGAAAATGGTCTTTCTTCTTCAACTCACTTGGCCATAAGAGACAATTAGCACAAAACTGGCCTCTCTGGAAGTACTCACAGAATGGGTTTGGACTAAAAGAAGGTGAAACAAATAGTTTTTGCATCTCCAGATCACCTTTTGTTCTAGTTCTCACACACATTTGTATAGACAATGGGTCAACCAAATTTGCATGAACAGGAGAGGATAGTACATCTGGAGTAACCCTGTCATGTCTGGAAGGGCTAACAGAGGCAGGCAGGGCTATTGTTTTTAATTATCCAAATGTGACAGAGGCATAATCTGGCAGAAGCATGTTGCATACTCATACGTATGTTTTAACAGAGAAGCATTCTTAAGTTTCTATAATGCTATAGAATGGATGGTCAAGATTTCAATTCAAATTTGCATGAACTTTAGGTTCTCTGTATATCCATGTTTATAGCAGCTCAATCCACAATAACCAAATTAGGGAACCAACCTAGATGTCCGTCAACAGATGAATGGAATACAAAAATGTGGTCTATATACACACAATGGAATTTTACCCAACCCCCCCCCAAAAAAAAATCCAACCAAATTATGTCATTTGCAGGAGAATGGATGGAACAAGAGAATATTATGCTAAGTGAAATCAGCCAGACTCAGAAAGTCAAGGGTCCAGTGTTTTCTCTCCTATGTGGAAGCTGGAGAGAAAATAGGAAGCAAAAGAGACTTGAGATAATTGAGGAGAGAGACCAGTAGAACAGTGGGAGAGGACAAGGGGAGGAGGGAGGAAGGAGAAAGGGAAGAACTGTTGAAAGCAATAGTTCAAATTATGCTCTGCCCATGTATGGAGGCATCACTACCAGCCTAGCTGTCACGTATGGGGAGGGGTGCATAACAGGGTGAGACCTGAAGGGAATCACCGTGACCATGTGCATGTGTGTTTATGTGTTTATGTGACTTTGAACCTCACTAAGGTGTATAATTACAATGCACCCATACAATTATATCAAAGAATCTGTGCTGGGACTGTGACAATAACAAAACAAAACACATACACTTAGGTTTCAGGGCACAAGTTTTGGAGGTAGAGTGGAATATGGCAGTTAATGAATACATATTGCCCAAATCTTTAGCTTAAAGTTTAAAATTTCATTTTTCTAACCACAGCTAGCCTGACTGGATGTAGGCAGTAATCTGTTGTGTGATATGATCTGAAGGCTTCTAAGAAAGGCTTATCATGTCCCTTGCATCTTCCTAACCTGACTGCTGAGCCCACTAACACCCCATCACTAGAGCTGTCACTTTGGAGTGGAACCATTGCTATTGATGCACCTCAGAGGACCAGCATGCTGAAGAGTTGTGTCCTGTGCTTTCCTATTTGGTGTAGGGACCATTGATATTGATACACCTCAAAGGTCCAGCATGCTAAAGAGCTGTGTCCTATGCTTTCATATTACAACATTATGGGATGGTTACATTACATAATTTGGTGAAAGTACTTTGTAACCAATGAAGAGGATTTGAAGAGGAGAGCGGTTCTCAAGCATTTCAGCTCTACTTAACCTATCAGCTTATCTTCCTAGGGATGAGAGAGGTATGCTTGGAAGTTTAGGACATTTAATGGAACCATGAGGTTCCATTAAATGGAAAAGAGTTTAAAGCATTTACATGTGTCAGGCTCTGTGTATAATCTCATTTAGTTCTCACAGCATTCTTAAAAGTGAGAAAGGAAACCAATGTAACAGTGCCACGTGAGGAAAAATTCAGCCAGTTTGCATGCCTGTAATCCCAGAATTTGGGAAGCTAAGACAGGAGAATCACAGGCTCGAGGCCAGCCTCAGCAACTTATGAAGACCCTGTTTCAAAATAAAAAAAAATTAAAAGGGCTGGGGGTGGAGAGAGGGAGGGTAGAGAGAGAGAAAGAGAAAGAGAAAGAGAGAGAGAGGGAGAGAGAGAGAGAAAGAGAGAAAAAGAGAGAGAGAAATCAAGAGACAGATCCCCATCCTGCAAGGTTAGAAACAGACATGAGCATGCCAGGCTGTCTTGGGGTATCTGAAGTCATATGGGTTTCTGAGCATCTCCACAGCCCATCAGAGACTCTCCCTTCCTCATGGCAGTTGGCCTGCCTGTACCAGAGGATAACGACATGTCCCCCCTTTCCACTTGTTATACAGAGCCAGCAATTCCTTTTCAGCCCTACGTGTCAGCCTACCTGTTCTTGGTGACCCTGGATGCTCTGCCTTTCCCAGGGGCTCCCGCTCACCAGGGGTGGACTTAGAGCACAGGGATGTCAATTTTGCTTGAACTGCTCAGTCACCGCTGACATTTTGTTAACCACCTTATGAACTTCTTGAGACTGGAATAGCAGCAACTTGTGCCCTTGAAAACGGAACAGAAAACAACTGTATTGATTTTCTACTATCAACAAGAAAAAGACAATCTCTCTGTGCTGAGAATGTTCATAATGCATTTCACAGCATTTATTCTCAGCAGTCCACCTCCTCCTGATACAGGGCAGGGGCTCTTTAGCCCCTTGCTGCTTTGGATTCTGCTAGAATTAACCCCGAAGTGCCAACACCATCTCAAGGTTCTCGGTTTTTAGCTAGAAATAAGCATAAAATGATGTGGCTAAACTGACAACCTGATCAAGCAGGGAATTTTGATCACTAGAAATCACAATGGAACATAGGCCTGGGCTGAGTGGGTTGGGAGTGATGTACTATAGGAATCTTTTGGTAAAATTATTTTTTTAAAAAGATCATACCTGGGGGCTGGAGATTTAGCTCTATGGTAGAGAACTTGCTTAGCATTCATGATGCCCTAGGTTTGATTCCCAGCACCACATATACACACACATCTATCATTTTTTGCTTTATGAAAAGCATTATTCACATTCCTTTTGGGTTTTGGAGATACATAAGTATGTGTGAGTGCGTGTGTGTGTGTGTGTGTGTGTGTGTGTGTATACACACACTGACCAAATTGAACCATCAGATAATTCTTGAGTAAATTTTACCATTTATATAATCATTCTGACCAAGTCAAGGCCCAATATTGCATTTAGGAGTTATTATTCCAAATCAACAGGATTTCATTATTTTATTTTTTCAACTGAGTCCCATCTCAGTCATTTCCTTGTTGTTTCATTTTTAACATCTCCAACATACCAAAAAGGGAAGTGTGAGGAACTGAAAGACATACATAAACTTTGAAATAGCAAGCCTTACCCTCTGGGACAACTGTAGTGTCAAAATCAGTCAATATTTATGCCTAGCAACCTCGACAATATCCTTTTAATTAAAATCAATGGGGAAATAAAACGTGCATTAGAATGCACTTGGGATCACTCACCTTGGGAGACGGAGAAGACTCCAGGATTACGCACAGTGTGATTATGACAAGACACACGACCTCCTGTGGGGACACAGCTTCTGGTGTTTGTATCTGGAGCTCTCCTTTCAATGGTCATGCTCCTGCAGTGCTACCATTTCATTTCTTGCCCCTCTTCTTTGGTAAAACTATCTTGAGGTGCATATTTTAAAAAAAAACTCTTAAAAGTTCAGAAAATATATTGATCAAATACAAACTATAACTTAGACTTGATGGGGAAGTTGGAAACTTGGAAGGAGGGAACCCCAGAATTTAGAGACTGTCATCACTGTATGATCTCTGTCTCTATTCCAGTGTTCTTGGGCTAGGGGAAGTTAGGTTCAACATCTTTAAATTTCAGCCATACCTATAAAATGAGATGAATAGACTCAAATCCTAAAGGTTTGCTCTGGTTCTCTATGAGCATTCTGTTAGAGCTGTAGTGTTAAAAATGATAGCCACTCGGTAATCCCAGTACTTGGCAGGCTGAGACAGGAAGATAGTGGGGTTCAAAGGCAGCCTCAGCAACTTAGTGAACCTTCAGCCACTGAGCAAAACCCTGTCTCAAAATAAAAAATAAAAATAAAAAGGGCTGAGGGTGTAGCTTAGAGGTAGAATGCCCTGGGTTCAATCTTCAGTACCAAGAAAAAAAAAAAATTGCCAACATACCAAAAACGGAAGTGTGAGGAACTGAAAGAGATACATAAACTCTTCTGTAGATACCACTACAGTTCATGATACACTCCCCATGTACAATGCATTGACTCTCTTACTTAATCTTTACCACAAACTTATGAGATAAGGTCCACTATTATTTTCATTTTATAAATGAGGAAACAGAAGCTGAAGAGATGAAGTCACTCCCCAGCTGGCCAGTGGCAGAGTTTGAGTGCATCCAAAAGCTATGAGCTTCACCAATCCCCCACCCCAGCTCCCTGGGGTCTGTGGAAAGCAGAAGGGGCTTAGGTCTGGAAGTTGTCACCTACTTTACCTCTGTCAACTTCTAAGAGTCTTCTGCCTACACCCACCAGTTTGTAGGCAGAAGACTCTTAGAAGTCTAGTTTGTAGTTCCAGAGAACTTGCATCACCTGGGGAGATTTCTTTTAACCGCAGGCTACTGGTTAACCAATGGTCCTACTGGTTCAGAGTTCACCAAACCCACACTAAGACCTATACATCCTGCTCTGATTTCAAATACACTGGTATAGGCAGGCTTAGCAATGACAGGTTAAGTTGCCCAAGAATAGAAGGCAATTTAACACTGTCCTTTCTGGCAAGGCCCGGCAGATTAACAGTCAGATATCAGGGCTTTATAAAATCCAAGCATCACAGAGGCAGTCGTGTTTGTTTGCTTTTCTCATGCAGCTGGTCCCCTCTCAAATTGCAGAAAGCTGCCTCTCTGGGGCTTGCAAGATGACTGTCAGGTTGTTAAAAGCTTCCCGTCCTTATCTCACTTCCTAATCGCCAAAGAGGGATTTGAAAGCCTTCAACACTGGATTTTTTCCTCTTCGAGGATCTGCTCGCGCTGGTCTAATTAATGGAAAGGGCTTGGATATGAGTTTCTTCAAAAAATATGGAGTGTCCTAATCAGACTAGTAAGCAAAAAGCTTGACCTTTGGGTCAGGGGTCACTTTCAAATAATATAACATATTCAACTATTAATGTCATTTTATGTTACTCTAAAAGGGTGAGAAGAGAGGTTACAGTAGATCTTAAAGGGCAAGGAGATGCGCATGTTTCTGTAATGAACATTTTTCATGTATCCCCCAAAGTCTCCAAAACCCAGGTCTGTCTGTAAGCAGTTCTTAGCTTGCCAATTTCCCATTCATGTTTCTTCCCATCTCTCACTCTTACTGAACCTCCTTCCCCATCTGCTTTTTCCCCCACATAGAATTATCTTCCTACTCCCTAAAATTATTGTTCATTTGTAAGCACTTACTCTGACTTATAAAATATTTACAATACATCTTTGTAAAATTTTCCCTGCAGAGAAGATTGAGTAGATGGGCTTTACCCTAGTCTTTCTGTTAAGTACAATGAAAGAAGCCTTGGGCATCACATACAAAACCAACGCAAGAAGATTGTAAAAAAAATAAAGTTGAAGAAAGAAAGCAGACTAGTTAGAGACTTCAGGATCTGAGGAACAACATGGTAGCAAGTTCCCTGGTCCTTCTCTGTGTCTCCTGCATACAGAATCAAAGTTAAAGATGCCACCTAACTGGAATGGCCAATGGTTACAGATTTTTTTTTATGTTGCTATTTCTAGCCAAAGGCTTTGGAAAAGTGGTAGTCTGCAAGATAAAAACTTTTAGGCAATAACCACTCTAGTCAAATACCACCAAAACCAAACCAAAATAAAACACAGTGGGTCTCTCTCATCTACACCAGCAAGAACCAAGTGAGGAGCAAAGACGCTGGAAAGAGACAGGCTAATACTCACATGGGACTGGTATCAGAGAGTATCAAGTAGGCAGTGAAAATTTTTATCCTCTCAAGATAGCAATTAGTTTAGTCGGGCGTGGTGGCACATGCTTGTAATCCCAGCATTTGGGAGGCTGAGAATGGAGGATCTGGGTTCGAGGCTAGCCTCAGCTACCTAGTGAGGCACTCCACAACTTAGTGAGACCCTGTTTCAAAAAATAAAGAATAAAAAAAAAATAGGGCTGGGGGTATAGCTCGGAGGTAGAATGCCCCTGAGTTCAATCCCCAGTACCGCCAAAAAAAAAAAAAAAAAAAAAAAATAGCAATTAGTACCCTCTTCCCTACTATGTTGCAATGTCAGAGGAGACTGTATAGAGATGTTGGACTTGTTCCTCTACCCAGAAGTAAAAGGCACCTCATGTGCCCTTCTCTGGGATGGCATCAAAGGAGACCTACTGGAGAGACAGGACTTTCTCCACTGTACAGCAGCAGCAAAGCCAGCCTGCTCCATTCTGAGGTCAGGGAACATCATGTGGGAAGCAGTAATGAGCAATCCTGCTCTCCTAGCTACAGAAGTTATCAGTGAAGGTGTAAGGGAGAACTCTAACTTCTACCTCAGTGTTGAGTGAGTCCAAGGAGGACTTGAACTTCAACTCCTACCTGACAATAGCAAGGTAGCACCACTCTTCTTCTACCAGAGCAATGTCAGAGGACATTAACTAGAAGAGCAGGTTTAAATAAGATCCAGAGTTTTATAACAATACCTAGCATGTCTAGGTTTCAACTAAAAAGTCACTTATCATACCAAAATATAGGAATATCTCAAAGTGAATTTTATAAAGGTAATCAATAGATACCGATGCCAAGAGGACAGAAAATTATCTGACAAATATTTTTAAGTAGATTGAATTTTTTAAATGCCATAGTTAGGAGTTAGGATTATTATTTAAAAAAAATAAAAAGTAGAGAGCTAGGAGAGAGGGGGGAGAGAGCTAAGGATGGAGGGAGGGAAGGAAGGAGGGAGGGAGGAAGGGAAATGAATCCAGCCTCAGGGGTGAGGTGAGGACAGGAGATATAGAAAAGAAATAAGTGGAAATTTTAGATTTAATAAATACAATAAAAAATAAGACACTTAATAGATGGACTCAACAGCAAATAGGAGGGAATAGGGGAAAAGATAAGTAGATTTGAAGATAGAACAATAGAATTTGTCCAATCTAAACAGAGAGAAAAATAGACTGTAAAATAAATGAACAAGGTCTCAGGAAGAAGTAACAAAATGTCTAACATTCATGCCATTAAAATTCTTTTTTTTTTTTTTTTTTTTTTTTTTCGGTACTGGGGATTGAACTCAGGGGCATTCTACCTCCGAGCTATACCCTCAGCCCTATTTTTTATTCTTCATTTTGAAACAAGGTCTCACTAAGTTGCAGAGGGCCTCACTAAGCAGCTGAGGCTGGCAGGGAACCCATATCCTCCGTTCTCAGTCTCCCAAATGCTGGTATTACAAGTGTGCACCACCACGCCCGGCTTAAAATTCTTGAAGAAGAGAAAAAAATAAAGCAGGGCTGAAAAGACACTCTAAGAAATAGTGGTTCAAATTTCTCCAAATTTAGCAAAAGATAGAAACTATTAAAAAATGTTAAATTCAAAGAAATCCACACTAAAGCACATCATAGTCAAACTTCAAAAAATAAAGTAAAAAAAAAAAAAAAAAAAAAAAAAAAAAAAAAAAAAAAAAAAAAAAAAAAAAAAAAAAAAAAAAAAAAAAAAAAAAAAAAAAAAAAAAAAAAAAAAAAAAAAAAAAAAAAAAAAAAAAAAAAAAAAAA
>PVLC010017940.1:0-32758 GCA_004027655.1 Graphiurus murinus
CTAAATTTATGTTTTAAAAATATAGACAAGATTCAAAAAACATTTCCCCAAATTTATAAACCTGGTATTTGTAAGACCTTGGATACACTTGTGTCTGTGGCAATGAGTTCTTCATCTTTGTAAAATAAAAAATTGAAATTTGCACAATATACTGTATTGCCTTATACCTCTGGGCATCTATGATATATAATGCTATTTTTTATTCTCCTAATTGTGCCCTTGGGTATTGTTGAACTGTCAGTTACCATTGAAGATAATATTTTACATCTGTTCAACTGGAGGAGTCATTCAAATTAACATTTTTGTTTCTTATAAGGAATGTGCAGATCGAGTTATTTTTTAATTCCCTGCACAGTGGATAAAGCATATATTCAAGAAGTCAATTTCAACACTACTCATGTAGTAAGTGGTAAAATGGAAATTCATTCACAGTTCTTTTGATTCAATGTCCATTAAATACCCCAATAAGTTCCCTGGTCTTCTGAATAAAGCAGTCTTATAACCTAAGATATGACTAAATAGGAAATAATAGACATGAAAAATGAACAAAAATCCCAAAGTGTGGGATCTGCAATCATTTGGTAAGAAATTAAAAAGTCAGATAACTACCAATGGAAGGATTTGAAATTATTTGGGAAATATAGAAGTTAGCATTTCTTAATCAGTCCTGAGATAGTTGGACACTTGATTTAAAATTGATTGACTTCAGATTTTGGAAAGCTATTAGTGAAATTTAGTCATTAAAGTATTATTATTTCATTCAAGGTTATTAATTCACCTTTTAACATAACTTTAATGCTTTCACTTCATTTGTCAGTTATTAGCTTTTGCCCTAGGTTGGGTTTTAATTACATTCACTCTCTTTGTCATTAGATGTGATTTGCTAGGTCATTCTGCCACTTCAAAATCAGTTGATGAGACAGCTGATATACTTAATAAAACTTACTGATGATTTTGTGTGAAATTATCCTCATGTTGTTACTTACATTACAAATAGTTCAGTTTCTTTTTTATCATACCTCATATATAGTGACCTAAAAAAATGTATTTTTTTCCTTACAAGGCTACTTAATGCTATTAGTAGCATTATCCCAAATAAGTAGTAATAGACAATTTAATACAGTAAATATATACTCTGTCCTAATATTTATTAAAGTTTAAAAATATGTGTCCAGTTCTGAGTTAAGTCTCTTGAGGTGCATGTACATAACACACACACACACACACACACATATATACATAAATACATATATACATATATATATACATATATACATATGTATATATATGTATATATGTATTTATATATTCAGAGATTTACCCTTTAGAATTCTAATGCCATTTTATGGATATATGGATGGATGGATGGATGTTTTGTCATAGTAAGAAATATGCAAGTGTTGTAAAATGTAGTAGAGTGCAGCATGAAATTTGAAGTGTATGTTCCCATGTCATTAGTGGTATAAATGTAAGAAAAAACAGATGGTGCAGTGATGCCATAAGACAGTGGCACAGGCTTTTGGGCCAAAATATCTGAATTCAATGTCAAACTAATATGTAAATCAGAGTGAGTCTTTGGAAGTCCTTCTTGGGAATTATTTTTCAGTTAAGCAATAATTTGGGGAACTCAGTATGAATATGAAGTTTGTTCATATGTAGGTAAATTGCTTATAATAATTTCTGGAAAAGTAAACATTTCATAAATGTTATTTTCTCCTTCTTCTTCTTCTTCTTCTTCTTCTTCTTCTTCTTCTTCTTCTTCTTCCCCAATACTTTTAATTTTTAATCTATTTTTTATTTTTGGAGCACATACATAAATGATAGTTTTAAACTAAGTTTCTTCAATGAATTGTCTGCAATTATTGAAAATTTTTTCTTGATTTTGTTTTGGTCTCTACTATCCCTAGTTTATTTTAGGATTCTCTTGGAATATCCCTGTAGCAACAGTAGCTTGAGGTTACTGACACAGCTCCTGTCTTTCAAAATCTGTGAAAGCCACCAATGGGAGTGAGGGCCATTATGATCTAACAATATGCCCTTCAATAACAATGTTTTCAGACCAAATACATGACTAAGATAATTGAGCTTAAGGTGGCAATTATTCACATTGTCCAAGTAGATACAAAAAAAACAAGTAGATATGAAAAATGGTCTTTCATTTATAATCTTCACTTTGTCTTTTCATTGGTTTTTATTCAGATTACTAACTCTGTCTCTCAGAGAGTGAGAACAGGTTTTCAGTTAGTCAGTCCTCTGCCTTGTACCTGGTTACTGATACTCATAATGTCACTGATGGGCATTAAAATAGTATTTTTTTCTCTTTTGGCTCTGGGTCAGCTCTTCAAATGACCATGAATTTATACTGAGCCAGAAATGCTTAAGAAAGCTTCATTACTGGTGGATAAAATGCAACACCATCATTCATTTTTTAATTTAGGCTTTGCTTCAAGTGTTGGAGGTTGTAATCAATTACATTAACACATGATGCAATTTGACTCATTTGAGCAATTTCAATCAGGGTTTCATCCTCATCATAGTGCTGAGACTGCTGTATTGAAAGAAAATAATGACCTTTTGATTGCGACAAGGGATGTTGTCTTTCGTGATTTTGTTGGACCTTTTGGCAGCATTTGTTGCAGTTAATCATGACATTTTATTGGCTGGTTTATAGATTCCCATAGAATTTTCTCAAATAAAAGTAAAACCAATTCAAAGTGTTAGCTCTCAGTGATCAATTTAAATGTCTGTTCCATAAGGTCATTTGATTGCTACTACAGATCCTGTAACACTGAAAGTACCTTTTTTCCACTTTTCTATTTATACTTTCTACAAATGAACTTTTTAAATAAATGAATATTTTTTAGTTTTGTGATATTATAGAATACCTTTGATTTTTTAACACTTTCAGGTAAAAAAAAAGAGAAAACTGTTCCTGAAATACATTATTAAGCTGGCCAATTATTGTAATCCATCACTAGGATTTATCCATTTACACATCTCTGACTTGTAATTCTGTTATTAATAAAGAGAATAAGATCACACATACACATTGTATACATGCAAAAGAGGTTAATAAACTATAAAATATACAACAAAGAATCCTCTTCAAAGTCAAGCATTTTAAAGCAGGTTATCACAGACAAAAGTGGCCCCATGATGTAAAGTAGTTCTTCACATCATTTAAGGCTTTTTTTCTTACTGAAGAAGCCTAAGTGTATTGATGCAATACTTGCAAATATAGAAAGCAGCTAGGAGCTACTTAATGCTATTACTTGGTTAAGAAGCACAGCTAAAATACTGATATATTTATATTTTGTAATTTTCTTCATGAGAAGCTATAAATGTAAGTGAATGCTGAATAATCACATATTTTAAATATAAAAGTGCGTTTCTTGAAAAATGTTGGCAGCAAGCCTACAATGATATTCTACTTCACTGGATGAGTTTCTCCAGAAACAAGGAAAATAGCCACGTCAAATATTCTCCGAGACAATGTAATGGAAAACCTATTATAAACATATCACTGGTATTTGTTGGTGGATGAGATCTTGTCAACACCCTATAGAAAGCACTTCGGGTGGCATCCAGCTTGAACTGAATAGCATAAACATATTTAAAATATATGGATTTCAGAGGTTGACTCCCTGCTGAAAGTCCAGGATGCTACTAGGTAAGCATCAGAGAATAAAATGGAGATGTAGGATGCTAGTAATAACTTCCTGTAACTGAAAGCAAATTTCTTATGCTACTTCAAACTAGTATATATTCTTATGTAGCAAAGAAAAAGAAAAAAAAAAGAAAGAAAGAGATACACACACACATACACATACATACACACATACACACAAACACACACAGTAGCTACAGTGGAAATCTTAGACTTCTCTCTGCTTTGCTTGTTAATCATGATTATTTCTAAGCCTGAACTTTTCATAAAGCTCAATCTCTTAGTGACTCTTATTTCACAATGCACTTCCTTGGGCTATTGTCATATTTGAGATGATTGCCTAAGACATTGTGTCTTATTTTATATGCCTTTTTTTTTTTCAGGAAACAACGAAGTGTGTTTTCTTTAAGAACATGAACATAGATTCATGGGGAATTATTTTAAATGTGTTCTAGTTTGAATTGTGTGTGAACAAGGATTCTAACATAAGTTAGGTCTTTTTGTTATAGAAACACTGTTGTAAACTACTCTAGAATTAACATACTACATATTACACCTAGTCAGTAATTTAACTTTTGCTAACGTTTCTGGATATATATATATCTATGACTTTATAGTTTGGGGAACATATTTTCTTTCAGTGTTTATTACAAACAATCTTTTTCTGATAGAATTTATTTTTATTTGTTATTCATGGTATTCTTTTGCTCAAGTACCAACCACAATATTCCTTGATTTTATGCCTTTTCACTTCTCTTAATCTGAATAATATTTAAACAAACCTGCCTTTTTGAAACTTACTTTTGAATGAAATTAGACAAAAATGGTGTAATCATAAGCTCTAATCTCAAGAAGATTCTCAATCCTATGGAGTAATTCTTTTAGGTACTTTACTCATAACCTACTTTAATTTTCAAAGCTCCTCCTTCACAGACTTTTTGCCACTGAGAAAACTGTCTTGTCTCCTAATTTGCAAAGTAATATTTTAATGATATACATGTATCGTCATTATCTTACTCCCTCAAGTTAGAAACTTATCTCCATTTTCATAATGCCTCCCTCTTACATTCCCACCTGAGATGATAATTTTGATATCCTGGAAGAGTGTAATGTTTTGCTTTGGAATCCATTCCTTTTTGCCTAATGAGGTCCTATTCCATCATTTGTCTTCTCTTCAACTTTACTGCAATTATTTCCCTCTTATTAATCTTTCTGCTTTTCCCACACCTCTCTATTTAAATAAAACAAAGACACGGGCATAATCTTGTGTATCTATTGAAGCAGTCTTTTCTCTAGATAAGAGTCTTCAAAATTTTCCACTCTCAAATTAATTTTTAGCACATGACTTCCAATTTCACATGTATAATTCCCTTCAATATTATTAAAGATGTTTGTTTTTAAATTTTAATTGTCATTGCTATTGTTTTTGACAATTTTTCTGGTGCATTTGAGGTTTTTTGATAATCCATATTTATCTCATTTCTTTAATAAAACATTTTTCTCCAGCTTTTCAATATATTTAATCCTGATATTCTTTCTAAAATCTCATCTAACAAACTTCATTGTTTCCTACTTTTTAAAATTTTCTTGCAATATTTTGGATTGAAACCAGGGCCTCATGTAAGCCAGGCAAGTGTTCTACTACTGAGCTACATTCCTAGTTCCTTTTGTTTTTATGTACATATAGGGCCTCAGTAAGATGCTCAGGCTGACCTCCAATATGGGATTCTTCTGCTTTAGCCTCCCAAGTAGCTGTGACTCCAGGAATGTGGCACTGCTTCCAGTTCCTGATTTTTTTTTAAATTTATTTTTGTGGAACTTGGATTTGAAACTAGGGACACACTCTACCTAAAAGCTATACCCTCACCTCTATATTTTTTTATTTTAAAACAAGGTCTACTAGGTTGCTGAGAATCTCACTAAATCATTGAGGCTGATCTTGAACTTGTGATCCTCCTTTCTCAGCCTGCCAGGTACTGGGATCATAGACATGCAACACCACATCAAGATTCTAGCCGCTGAGTTCTTCTAAAGATATACTTTTGTTCAATTAATTTACTTTCTTTGTTTTCTTAAACATACCCATGACTTTTTGCCAATGCCTAATGGTTGCTAAACCTCAAATGTCTCTCCTTCTATTACACTCTCCAGAAACACACAAAAAAAGTTCTAATTGCATATTGACTATTGGTATTTTAATTTGCTTAACTTTTATTAAACTTCACTGGTCAGTTGTTATTGCCCTCAAACTGAGGGTAATATTTTTAATTTGCTCAATAATATAGGTAAAGAGACAGAAATAATATAGAGCAGAGGTTCCCATTGTGGTATGACCCAAAGTGGTTCAGATGTGTATGGATATTGTTTAAGCTCTGTCAAGTGATTATTGTTAGTGAAAAGTACATTATATGGGCTATACATATTATTATTTTTCTTTTTATTATTATTGTTTTTTGTGATATAAAAATATCCTAAACTAATATGCCCTCATTTCTGATTTTATGTCATATTTGGTAACACCAATATCTTAAATACCTCTCAAAACCATTTACTTTTTTCTTTTCCTCCCCTCACCCAATTCTTTTGTGAAAAGCATTTTCATATCTACCCTGGATTTTGGCCAGAGCTATTTAATTAGCCTTCATGAATCTAATGTACCTCCAAACCTAATCCAATCTTTACAGTGCTGCCAGATAGCTCTTTAAAACCTATCATCAATTTCTTTGTTTCAAAAATGTTCCAAAAAGATGACTGTTAACTTTTAAAAGACCAAATCATTAGGCCAGCTATGAGACACCTTCATGTCATGGCACCAAGCTATATATATATATATATATTTTTTTTTTCAGTACTAGGGATTGAACTCAGGGGCATTCTACCTCCAAGCTACACCCCCAGTCCTATTTTTTATTCTTTATTTTGAAACCGAGTCTCACTAAGTTGCGGAGTGCCTCACTAGGTAGCTGAGGCTGGCCTCGAACCCGGATCCTCCGGTCTCAGCCTCCCGAATGCTGGGATTACAAGCGTGCACCACCACACCCGGCTCACCAAGCTATATTTATAGTCTGATCTCAATACCAAAATATTCTATCAACATTTGATTCATAAAACTTCTCTTCAAGGAAGCTTTCAGTGATTTACATAAATTTGGAGAGACATCATAACATCTTTGTATAACTCCTATTATGGTAATATTTTTCTTGTAATGTTTCTTTATATTTGCCTATGATACCAATGCATAATGGCCCTAGAAACACTAAATGTTTATAAATAAGATTTAAAATCATCTTTTATTTATAAATCTGTAAATTTTCTGAAGATTTAAATATATAAACAACTTGTTTTAGAATGTCATTTTCTTTTCTGCTACTTAGCTATGTAATCATCTACATTGATTTATTCCTCTATAAATAAAGCCAGAATATGCTCATTTCTACTAACAATAATCAACATGCATTTTATATTTGTTTTGTTTGTTTTGCTTTACCAACCATTATTAAAATCACCAGATTTCTAAGCAAACAGACACATAATTTTGAAAGTAAATTTTGAGTATACATTTGAACCTGGAAGCTAAGATGGGTTATTGTTAGGAGGAAAACCAATAGAAAACATATTAAGGAACTTGCCTCAGAAAAGGGAGAACATTGGCATAGAAAAAGGAGTCTTTGGGCAGAAATAAAGAAGAAATTAGTTTCAGGTAGGAGATCCAGCACAGAACATGTGCAGAAGATAGCATTAAAATCATATATATTAGGAACGGATTTCAAATGCTTTTCAAAAAGAAATAAAAATTAATAAATCTTAATTTTAATGTATCAATTTATATCACAGAGGGTGCGGTTATATTTTGTTACTATATTGGTATATTTTCCCAAACTTGTATTTTTTTTTTTTGCGGTACTGGGGATTGAACTTGGGGACATTCTACCTCTGAGTTATACCCCCAGCCCTATTTTTTATTCTTTATTTTGAAACAGGGTCTCACTAAGTTGCGGAGTGCCTCACTAGATAGCTGAGGCTGGCCGCGAACCCAGATCCTCCGGTCTCAGCCTCCAGAATTCTGGGATTACAAGCGTGTGCAACCACGCCCAGCTCTAAACTTGTAGTTTAAAACCCATTACCTTCCAATTTCATATATTTCAGAACTATATCCATCTACCCTTTTAAATTTAAAACAGATCATTTGGTATTTTTATAGGATAATAAACTTAAATCTATTCTTTTAAAACTTAATGATTTTTCTTATTAAAAATAGTAAATTCTCTAGTGAGACCCTCATCAATTTAGTGCAATCCTGTTTCAGAATAAAAAATAAAAAAGGGCTAAAGGTATAACTCAGAGGCCAAATGCCTCTGGTTTCAATTCCTAGTAACAACAACAACAACAACAAAAAGAAAATTCTAAGTATTACATACGGAAAAAAACATAAAAAATAAGGAGGAGGTAAAATAAATCATATGTCATTTCTTCATCCAGTTGTTGGCAATCTATGTTTTTTCTTTCAGCCTAAGACTTTTTTAAATCATTAGATTATGTTTTAAAATTTATTTGAGCCCTTACTAAACTTTTTTTTTTAAGTAGGAGTAAATCTCAATATATAAAACCTTGAGAGAAAAGGGAACTAATTCTATTAATATTTGTGATAGATAAATGAAATAATTTAACTTTCATAAATTGTAATAGAAAGCCAACATAAATTTTTCAAGGTTGTAAAATGGTGTGACATTCTAAAGTTCTTAGTAATTAAAAATATATTTATGAAATTTGCTAATATTTTAATGTGTTTGAATTATATCTAAAACCCCAAGGAGAATATTAAAACTCAAATAAATTTAAATAATAATTTATTTAACAATATTTCATTTTATTTTGAAATAAGAATCTATGAATCTTAAAGGAAACCATGAGTTTGTATTTATTATAGATTTTGAAATTCAAATCCTGATTAAGATAGTATATATAACATAATTCAGGATTAAATATAGTAATTTATCAGTGGATTTTTGACATTTAAGAATTTAGTTTTTAAATATTTAATATATATTCAAGCATTTTATACATAAACATAGCATAGGAATTTGTTTGGCATAATGCTTTCAATTTTGAATTCATTGAACAAAACCAGAGTTTGTGTGTGCTTTTATCACTTCATGCTATCTTGGGTAAGTTATTTCACTTTTAACTATTGATATTTGGTATACTTATCTATACAGCAGAAATATTTTTTAAATTAATGCACTTTTAATGCAGATTTTTTTTTCTGAACTGCTCATTATAATCACATTTTATAATACCTTAAAAATAATAAGGGATTTTTCAGGTTTTATTAGGGATAAAGGTTCTGTGAGCAAAATTTAAACTGGCTAGTGATGCCTTAAAACCAGACATAGGTCCAGGTTCATATGATATGAAAATAATTTCTCAATGCTTGTACTGGATTCAATTCTGAAGAACCTTTGGTTGGATCAAATTCTGGGAAAACATTTAAGCAAGGAGGTAAGCTCACATCTTACGCAATTAATCATCTTGCCATAGAAGGAGCAAGTAGTGTCCATGGCACCTTTGTGTTGATGGATTGCAACAACACCTGAAGGTATATGCTAAGTTAAAGAAGAAACCTAGATTCTGTTGTATGGATAAATATACCAAATATCAGTAGGTTCCTAGAATAAAGAAGGTACTGCTACCTTTTCAACACCATAGTTATCTATGTTTTCTTCTTTTGTGACTATTTTTTTTTATTTTTTTCCATTATTTTAAATTTTCTTCTTTCTTTCCAAAATGAAGATATAATTTTCACCTATCTTTGCTAGATTTCTTGACTCTATGTTGCTCCAAAATTATTACATCCAAATTTCTAAAATTGAAGGAACTATGCTGTTTAAAATACAATGAAGTATTACTAACATCTAATTACTCCAATATAACTACTCAAACTTGTGATTACTCTAACTTAACAACTTAGTAATTAAAATATGCCTTAGTCACCTATCTATCTATTATCCATTCATCTATGAAAAAACTTTTTTGGGATTTGACTTCCACATATGTTCCTTCTTTCTGGTGTTTTTTCCAGCATTTTTTTTCCTGAGGGACAAAGCCATAGACAGAGGTAAAACTTTATTTTAAAATAGAGATAAGCCAGGTGTGGTGGCACATGCTTGTAATCCCAGCATTTGGGAGGCTGAGACCGGAGGATCTGGGTTCCTGGCCAGCCTCAGCTACTTAGTGAGGCCTTCCGCAACTTAGTGAGACCCTGTTTCAAAATAATAAAAAATAGGACTAGGGGTGTAGCTCGGAGGTAGAATGCCCCTGAGTTCAATCCTCAGTACCGCAAATAAATAAATAAATAAATAAATAAATAAATAAATAAATAAATAGAATAATTGTTAAAAATAATAACCAATAAATGAAAATAGAACTAAGGAAAACTATTAAAAATCAAGTACCATATCTTGGCAATAAGAGATATTCAACAGTTGAAAATGAGCTATTTTAGTATCACTTTCTTCTGCTTTAACAGAAACAAAATATTCACTCTCTTCATAACTAACATGGTATAAAGATAGGTTGTTGTGACTATAGTAATCTTGGCATATAGAAGTCTCTATTTCCAGTTTCCTTATTTCCTCTTCAGCTTCCCTAAGTCACTTAAATGGCCCAGAGTATGCTATTTTTCATGGTTAGTTTCTTTTAATGTATTCTGCTTAATCCCACTTGGTTATAGATAGCACACATAACATTTGATCACTATTGGGTACAGATGCTTTTATTTCATAAACTAAGTGCCAAGGAAAACAGTATAATAGTGTATGGGAAAAGAATATAGTATTTATTTAAGGTCAATATTATAAGCCAGATTGAATTTTACTTATCTTGTACAAATGTGGCAATTTCTTTCCATTTATATTTATAAAAAGTATTATTAGTTACAACCAAATTTTATTTTACCAGGGATATACCTACATATAAGATATTTCATGTACTTAACACAATTATACAATGTGGATGTTACAATGAATGATTATATTCAAATATTCAAAAGTGTTTATAAGGCTATTCTGGAAGCAACTTCAAATTAACTGGAAAGCATACAACAGACTGTCTCGTAGAATGAAATATCTTCTAATCAACACCTAGAATAGGTGAAATCATGCGTGGGACTATGACTGACAAACAGTCACAAAAACATCTATTGGAAGAAGATACTGAAAAAAGAACTAATTCACACTTTGACCATGAGTGATGGAACAGTGTGTAATTTTTTAAAAGAAGGCTTTATCATGAAAAGTTACCTTGTGAAACACTTCTTTATTTTTTAGTGGTAAGATATATTTCTCTATATCTCTTATCACTAAATATTTATAATAAATTAAGAGTTTGAGGAAATGAATAAGGAAATCATGGCATTATTTAAATAAAAATTTCTGATAATCTTTTTATGGCACTTGTATTCTATTGTTTATAAACTTTCACATAATTCATTTGCAATTCCAATGTACTTAGTATTCTATAAGAAATTTTAAAAAATCACTGTCTAGACATATATGTTATTCTTTCAAGTAGACCTTTTAGTACTTTTTAGCTATTTCTAGTAAGAATAAGAATAAGAGCTTTGTTTAATTATACCAAACTGACTTTATATTCTATATTCATCAAATATGCCCTTATATGTCTTGTTAGATAGTTGTGACAAGACAGATACTCTGCTGAGTGCTATTACTAACATATATGTGCATGACAACAGGAGTCAGTGCTATAATTCCTAATATGTTGGCTGCTCTTCAAAGTGTGTATTTAACAGATATTTTTTAATTGAACATGTTGATAATAAGCATTCTTAATACATTATATGCTACAAAATGTGTTCATTTTAATTGTTTCATGCATGAAATATTAAAAGTACTACATCTTGGGGAAAAGAACAGTTTAAAAAATATCTGTGCCCATATTTGAAGATATCATTTCCATCTCATTAACAGGTACAGGGAAGGAGAAAGTGGGGACAGTGAGATGCAGAGGGAAACACAAGAGGTGCTGTGTGTTTGTTTTAATGTATCACTCTGAATCTCACTATGAAGTACAATTACAAGGCACCAATAGAAATATAAACATACTAAGTCAACATATTTCTGTACATAAATTTAAAATGGAAAAACAATAAACAGAGTGGTACTGCTACAATTATTTTGAAAATGTAGTCTTAGGATTTACCTTTTCTTTAAAAAAATATAGTAATGTTGACACTCCAAAGTCCATTTTACCTAGAACGATTGCTTCTCACTCAACTGCATAGATCAGTATAATTATCTAAGAAATATTATGCATTATTGATTCCTCAGGAACACATATTAGATAATGTTAAGCAAGCTAAGTGCAAGTATTAGAAATATGTATGCATCTTTACCATTCTCATCTGTATGTCTTTCTGCCATCACACAATTCCCCAGAAGATGTCAATGCAAGGCTGTAAAAAATTACATCCTGAAAGAAATCTAAACTAAACATGGAAAATCTATGTGGACTTCAGTGGTATAGTATCAATAACAATGCTCAACAAGAACAACTCAGTGACTGTATACAGAGACATTTATTAAATAAAACAGAACAATTTAAAGTCCATTACATATTATAAGACATATTGGCAAAATATAGCATTGCTATTTAACTAAAATACTGTATATAAAAGTAATTTAAATAAATTCAGAATCTTTCTTTCTTCCTATTTATTGGTAATAGTAATTTAATCTGTGGGCATTCTATCTCCAAGCTATATCCCCAGACTTTTTTATATTTTTATTTATTTATTTATTTATTTATTTATTTATTTATTTATTGCTTTGAAACTAGGTCTCTCAAAGTTGCTGAGACAGTCTTGAACATGGGATCTTCCTGTCTCAGCTTCCCATATACTGGGATTACAGATGTGTGCCACCATGTCTAATTTTCCTTTAAAATATATTGATGACATTAAAATCGTCAAAATAAAATTTCTGGTAAAACTGAGTCAAATACAGTTAAGGTATAACTTCTATATCCCAAAGTAACTATTATAACAATTATAATGTTATTTCAATCATATATATGAAGTTCTATTTTACGTGTGACACAGACACCTAGTATCCTCACAGGGCCATTTCTATAAGCCTTTGTCCACAAGAAATTATCACAGGGCCATTTCTACAGTATTTTGTCTACAGGAAATTATATATATATATATATATATATATATATATATATATATATATATTACATTCCAGATTTTTTTTCTTTTGGGAAAACTGTACTGTAAACTTATTAGCCAATGACAAGTTTATAGTGGGATGATACATTAAATATAAACAAATAAAGAAGTATTCAAAATACTAAAAACCCCATGGAATACTGAAAATGGAGCCATTAAATGTGTTGACTGCAGTTATCTGTAAATAAGGTAGTTTACATGGTATATATGGGTGTGCAGTAAAAAAAATCATTTCAAAGTTTTTCACTGAAATATAAAATTTCACTCAATAATTTGTATCTCCTTTTCTGATTATTTGTGAGATTGAGCTTATATTTCTGAGTTATTGTTATTATAGAACTTCTAACTTGTTTTCACACAGTGGAAAGCACATACAAATTATAGTACATTATACTAAATGTGCATGAATATTGCTGAAACAAAATCAAGAGAAGATGATATTTGGCCAGTGAAAAATGTTTAAATATTTTCATTAGTGATTACTATTAATAAGTTTATAAACTTACGAACTACAAAGAATTATTCTGGAAAAATCATTGATGCACACCAATAATTTTTCTCTGTAACTATGCACTTTCCAGTTTCTTATTTCTTTTAGTGTTACCATGGTTGATGGTAATTCTATAGGTCTTCTAGATCCTTATAATTTTAACAATATCTAGCACATTATTAGTAACATGAATAAATATTTATTGAATGTAGCATGAAAGAGCTAACCATCATCAATGTTTAGATAAGTTTGAAGAACTTATTAGAAGTTTTAACCTGCTCATAATAAAAAATTATAAAATCATAATTTATAAACTTTGTTGATCATCAGAGTAGAGATTTTATTAACAAGCAGTCTGGTCATAAACTTTTTACATATTTTATTTTGATAAAATTATTTAATACAAGTTTGATATGTCCTATAGTATATGATATTTGAGGTAGTGACATGTTTTCAAGCTAAGTTTTAGAATGTATCCTTTGTTCTTATATATATATATTTTTTTTTTCTAACTTCTGAGAAAATCTGAGCTTCCAGACTCTTTCTTTGAGAAGCATCTCCTTTGTATGAAAAATATGTGATGGCAAACATACTGGATTGAACAATTGGAACACTAAGTTCTTCAAGGCTAGATAATGTATTTTCAGTAGACAAACTTGAGTAAAATCTTGTACAAATAGGAATAATTCTCAGTGAAAATATCTTCATACAAACAATGAAACATGTTTATAAATAACAATAAAATTTTCAGGTATTTTCAAAGAGTTCACAGTATGAATATTTGTTTTTAAACATATTATTATTTTCCCACCAAATTCTTGCCAATAAAAAGTCAAGCAAATAATTAACTCAGAATTAATATTAATAAAGGTCACATTAATGAAAAGGTAAATATAATTGAGTAGCAAATCTTATAGCAGTTTATTCTTGGAAGATTATCTTTGTAATTGTGGCCAACTTTCTCCATATATTTACCCTTCAACTTATTTTTCAGTAGGTTTTCAATATATATGCATATATATGAATATTATATATATTAATATAGATAGATATGATTTATTCAAATGAATATCTATTTTAAAGTCCAAAGTTTATTGCTGTTCTATTTTCCACCAGGTAATATATAAATTATTATGCTTAATTAAAAATACAGTACAGAAGAGATAAACCTTGTGAAATACCTACTTTTTCATCTTAAATAAAAGAATCATAGCTCCTTATATAACTTGCTCAATCATACAGTGTCAAAGGCCACTCACATTCAAATGCAGAATTCTACAAAGTAAATTTTTATACACTTATCATCGTATTTTCTCAACAAGTAAAGCTAAAAATCAAATACCAAAAATATAGGGAAAGGAAGAAATTCAGCTAGGGATTCACTAATAAAAAAATGCAAAATTTAGTTCCAAGTATCTGAGAAACTCAAATAAATCTCTAGCAAAATGGGTGTAGAGCTGTCACTTTTGATATTCTCTTAGTTAACATGCGTCTCTCTTTTGAGTATTCATTTTCTCAATTAAACTTTTGGTACGAGAAGCTTAGTACACAAGTTGAAATCTTTTGCTAACTATGAACAAAAATATTTGTTGAATTTTAGATTAAAAAGATCTATATCATCTGAATGTTAATTGTATAGGAAAGAAAAGTGATATTTTCTTGAAAAGGCAGGTACATTTGCAGTATATTCTGATTTGAAAGGAGACTGGAAAGCACCTAAGATTCACATGCTTAGGAATATTAGCAACATGAATCTGACCCCTTTTCTTTCTAACACGCTAAATAAGCTTAGTACCCAAATGAGTGACAGGTTAACATCCTGTGTCATGAGGCTTTATCCTGGAATTCCCTAAGGTGCATACAGTGATGGTGCTTTAGTATGTTTCTTTTTTCTATTTGATGTTAAAGGGATCAGAAAGAGAGTTTCAAAGAGCAGCATGAAAGCCATATAAAGTGTTCAATTCAAAGGTTACAAAAGACGATTTTACGAAGGATATCAAAGGTGTTCTATTTGCAATGCGTGTGTGTGTGTGTGTGTATGTGTGTGTGTATGTGTGTATGTGTGTGTGCACGCGCAGAACCAGTTAAAGATAAAATCTAATTAAATCAAATATTGCAATGAAAGCAGATAAAACACATGAAACTTTAGACATATTTTTTCAATGAATTTCAATTTTCAATGAAAATTTTCTGCACAAGGGAAAATTTAATATAAAATAATTTGCAAGTATTTTAAAACAATAAAATGATCAAATATGGGAAAAAGTTAAATACTTTAAGATTGTTTGATATTTATGTTTTAATATCTTATCATAGATACTATGTTAGAGATTTTGAATGTATAATTTACCATAAGTTTTAGGGAGATACGTTGTCACCCATTAAAATCTGAATCACAATTTCTCTCTCTAAAACCTACTCTGACTACTCCTAACAAGAACTAGCATTTATAATTGTAAGCTACTTTATAAAATATACTCAATAATTTAATGTTTATAGTACCCTTTGGAGTTAAATATTATTGATGTCCCTATTTTGTGGATAAGGCAACTAGAGATCAAAGAAGTTGAACACCCTACTCAATACCATTTTCCAAAATCAGCTCTGAAATCTAGGTCTTTTTAACCTGAGATCACATATTCTTTCTATTGTGCCAGTTACTGAGCTCTATTCAATTAATCAAATCATACCATTAATACCAGCACAATAAAGCTAGTTTGTAGTTTGAAGGTCTTTTTATTAACTTTGATAGGAATGGCACATAGGAATTACAGATTTCAAAATTACACAAAACCCTTTGAATAATCAAAGAGTTTAAAATGTTCAAACATAAAAGGACATCTTTCTCCATCCAGTCATAACTCAAATCCTCAATCTTTAACTTTCTCCATTGTCTTTTCTGCCACACATCCACATTCCATTATATTCTTACCTCTTACTCTATTAGTGGATTAATGAACTTCTTTTCAGGAGCTAACACCCTCTTAATTGCCAAATCTAGTGACATTCTCTTAGTTTTTCCCTATGTGATTTCTCTGGAGCAGTTTCAATATTGTTCACAATTATTTTAATTCTTTTTTCTTTCTTTCTTTTCTTCTTTTGACTCAGCCCATCTATTCTTCAAATTTAAGGACCGAACATTTTCAAAGTTGTTAGATGGTTCTTTTCAACCTGTATCTCAGATCTATCTGCCTTCTGATCAGATAATGAAATCAAACCTTCATTAGTTTGGTGGATGTTTCCCTGTGATTTTCTTTAGAAAACTCAATTCTCTCCAAAATTCTTCCAAAAATTTACCTATGAAGTTGAGAACTAATTCTGGTTCCACAACTTCAATACACTACTGACTTCATAAAGATTTCTGTACGTCTCTTGTACTCAGTGACTTCATCTTTCTCTGTTCTCTTGCTCTTTCACTTTGCTTCAATCTTTAACTTTCTCGATTGTCTTTTCTGCCACACATCCACAATAGTGTGGCAAATAGTGATTTTGCACTTATTTTTCCATCTGCCTGGAATTTTCTTCAAGGGGATCTGCATGAATCCTTTAAATTTCAGGTCTCACTAAGGCTTTGCATTTAAAATTCCTCCTATTCATTCCCCCCCCTTCTAATTCCTTCATAATACTTACAATTTCATTTTGCAACTCTTTTTAATGCCTGTCTCCTTTACTAGAAGTTGGATTCCATATGAACAAGGATTTCTGTCAGTTTTGCTTGTTGCTCTAGCTACCTGTTATTATTTTGTTGTTAAGTATTGAGTTAGAGAAAGAATATTTGACTCTTTTCTTTTATATACTTCTCACATAGAGAATTAAATTTGTGTTATGTAATTTTCTACTATGTTCTAAATCAGGCCTACAATATTGTGTTTTGTTTGTAGGTAGTTTCCCTGCATAAGTAGTATTCTTGACTCTGATCTATTTTCTCAAATCCAGCATTTTAGCATCACAGTAATAACAGTGATATCTTTCTTTCTTTTTTTTCTTGTACTGGAAAATTAACTCAGGAATATTCTACCTTGTAGATATACCTCCAGCTCTTTTTTATTTATTTATTTATTTTTGTTTGTCTGTTTCAAAACAGCATTTTGCTCTGTTGCTTAGAATCTGGCTACCTGCTGAAGCTGTCCTCAAACCTGCAATCCTCCTATCTCAGCCTTCCAAGGACTAGGATTACATGCATGCCTGGCTGGACTTGATCTTTTTACTTCTCTTTTTTAATATACGTTTATTGGTGCATTGTAATTATATACCATAATAAGGCTCAAAGTAATAAAAACATACCTGTACATAGCACATGGTGTTTTTCTCTACATTCCCACCCCACTCTCTGCTCCCTTCTTCTCCCCTTATAGGTTAATAGGATTGGTATTGATAACATGTGAACATAGCATTTTTTGAACTGTTTTCTTTCTCAGTCCTCCTTTCCTCCTCCCCACTTCCTTCCTCCAACCTCTTCCACTATTCTAGTAGTCTCTCTCTCTCTCGCTCATTTATCTGAAGTTTCTTTTGTTTCTCAATTTTTCTCTAGTTTCCACATAAGAGAGAAAACATACACCTTTTCATTTCTGTGACTAGCTAATCTCACTTGGCCTAATATTGTTTAGGTCTCTCCATTCTCCTGCAAACGGCATAATTTTGTTCTTTATGGCTGAGTAAAATTCTATTGTGTGTATATACCACATTTAATAAAAGCATTTACCAAAAAATAAAGGTTAAGCCTTATCATTTTGCAGCAGTTTATTCAGTTTCAACCTTGTACATGATTTCATCTCTTCACATTCTCCTGAATTATTTCCACAGCATAACTATATGGCACTGATTATTGTTACTTGAACATAGTCATATTTCTCATGCATTTGAGAGTGGTCCCTTACAGCAATGTTTGCTTTTTCTCTGTAATCCAAGTAGAAAATAATCAACGTGACTTCTGCAGGTCTCACTATAATGCATTGTTCTATCCTGAAATATCAGCTTTTACTCCCATTATTAGCAGCATAATATTGTGTTCATCTAATTTCCTGGTCATGCTGTATTATTAACAGGGGCAGTCGGGTGTTTATAGAAAGAAGACAAAATTTGAGAGTTGCAAAAAGCCAAAATTATTTAAACTAATTGAGGAAAGGCAAACCAGAAAAACGGAAAGTAGATAAAATATAAGAAAACCATTGTAGCAATCAAGGTCTGGGCAAACAGCCTAGGCAATGAGGGGACAGTAGAAAATGAATGTTTGAAAGGTATAATTCATGTGATAGTAAACTAATAAATACTGGACATTCATGCTTTGTTAGCTACTATGCTAAATTCTGTTGCTATAAACAATAAAGAAAGACAGGCTTTCTTCAGTAAGTTCTCAGCTTGGAAGGAGAGTAAGTCCTGAGTAGGAGATTAATGAGCTGATGTAAAGTACTATAGTTAAAGGGCAACATAAGGAGGCAAAATCTAGTGCACCATTTGTGAAAAAGGGTAGGACAGCTTTTGTAGAGGTCTCAGGTATTAGGCTATTGGCACAGGAACCCATCATGTAGTGTCACGTTAGAAGTCTCAATGGCCCAAATATTTCAGAAGAGCTAGAATTCGGGAGCAAATGTGAAATCAGTCACTAAAAATTGAACTGCTAGACTCAATTCTGATGAGTAGCAAGAATGAAATCACAAAGAACAACAGAATGTGAGCCTTTAGCAAGTTAAATGCCTTCCGGAATACTTCTAAGAAGAAACATACTGCAGGGAGTTATCAAGGGGCTTCCATAATGAAGAAAAAGATGAATGAAAATGTCAAGAAGACGCACAAGCCTATTTCTTTTCCCCTTTAGGCTGTGACTGCCTCTATGTTAGAAACAATGTTTTATTTATTTTTGAATCCAGATTTAACAACTGGTTGTACATATTAAGTGCATAATAAATACTTACCTATTGAAATGATTAAAAAGAATTAGACCCTCAGTTACTCTGTTTTGTTGATTTTACTTTAGAGACATGGTGCTGGGCTATAAAACACTACAATAGACTCTGTAAAGAGAGTGTCTCAAAGTAAGAACTGGAAAAAGAAAAGAAAATATGTAAGCCAGATATTCCTTTTTCTTGGCCTCAAAGGACATATCTTAAGCCTTAATTTTTATTACATAATTGCAATATGACAAAGGTTCTAAATTCTATGAGGGAAAATATTGAGGACAAGCACAAAAGATAAACTGAAAATAATACATGAAATTCACATAATATACTTAAGTCATATGAGTTATTTTGCAGTCTTTACTTTGAATTTAAGAAGGATAAAATTATGATAACATTTATTCAATTACAAGATAGCACACACAATTATATCATTTGTTTTGATTGTCAAGCTACTGAACTCTCAATGTGGCAGGTGGAAAGAGGTGGGCTTCTGGTAACATATATATCATTCATTTAACTGGTTTTTCTACATGTGACAATTATGACAAGGAGTTTGTGTAGGACGTTTCCACCTAAAGGCTGAAACCTCTTATTTTTCCTCTCTCTAGTTGAGTAATTAGTAGACCATTAAGAAGTAAACTATATTGCTGAAAATAACATTTTTTCTTATCATTTGAGGAAGGGGTTCAGGGATGGGTGCAGATACTAATAACATCCTGAAAGAATAATCTTATGAAGGATCATTATTATAAAAAAAATGTGCTTGTCAAATATCTACTACATGTTAAAATATTTTAATTGAATGAAACAAATATATGTGCCTATACTCCCAACTATAAAGCCAACTTTTCCCAAAAATGTATTTATGATTTTTGCTGGTTCTTAAAAATAAACAAATAAAACATTTTACTCAGTTTTTTCTTTGATCATTTCTGGAGATTTATAAAAAAAAAAAAAAAAGCAACATGAAAAAATAATGGTTTCCAGAATGTGATGGTCATTTTCCATTGTGCCACTTGTCAGAGAACAGAATAAAATCACCTCAACCTATTCATTTCCATCAAAGAAATTGAAATGCCTGAAATGAAAAGCATCTTCAGAATGTTGACAGTCAAGTTTGAGAACAAACAATGGTCAAAGTGAAATAAAAAAGCAGTGGAGAGTACACAGTAATTTATTCAAGTAATTAGAAAGAAAATTACATTCAACTGAGTACTGTAATCATTCTGAAGTCAGTAACTACAGTTTGTAATTAAACACACTTTATTTAGTACACGAGTAATCATGTTTTTCTATTCTATCTATTGGGTATCAGAAATGTAAGGTGAAGTTAAGGCAAATCATAAAACTAGTTCTTTTTTTGCTCATTTTGGAAATAAAACTTAAAATTCCTTAAAAATTAGTAAATATTAGAGGTTTGGATGTTATAATCTAGAATCATGTATTCAAGTATGTGGCACTGACATTTAAGCGATTTGCTAAAATGGAAAAAGATGGTTTGTCCTCATATATAAACATATTTTGTTTGCTAAATTGGTATCCTTCTTATATTTTCTACTTCTTATGCTATTTCTTTAACAAAATTATAAAAATCCTAAGCCGGGCGAGGCGGCACATGCTTGTAATCCCAGCATTTGGGAGGCTGAGACCGGAGGATCCGGGTTCACGGCCAGCCTCTACTACCTAGTGAGGCACTCTGCAACTTAGTGAGACCCTGTTTCAAAATAAAGAAGAAGAAAAAAAATAGGGCTGGGGGTATACCTCAGAGATAGAATGCCCCTGAGTTCAATCCCCAGTACTGCAAAAATCCTGGTTCAAAATCTTTAGAATTCTAAAAAATAACAGGATTATATTCCATTCAATACATTTAGTGTGTACCCCTGTTCCATTGATTTTATTAAAAACTAGCTTATAAAGCCAGGTGTGGAGGCACACGCTTGTAATCCCAGCATTCGGGAGGCTGAGACTGGAGGATCCTGGTTCACGGCCAGCCTCAGCTACCTAGTGAGACACTCTGCAGCTTAGTGAGAGTCAGTTTCAAAATAAAGAATAAAAAATAGGGCTGGGGGTATAGCTCGGAGGTAGAATGCCCCTGAGTTCAATCCTCAGTACCGCAAAAAACAAACAAACAAACAAAAAAAACAACTAGCTTATAAATATTTATGGTTGAATTCTAGAAAACTTGTTCCCGATGTTTTCCAATATCTTAGCTTCTGCAATTAATGGCCATCTTTATTGTATATTTAGGTAATTATAGTCATTTATGTTGATTAAAAGAATGTCAGTTTAGAGGACCAAAGAGAATTGAGACTACCCCTGATATATGGACAAGAACTATTCTAGATACCTGGAAAACTCTAAAAACAGATAATAGGATTAGTATCAGATAATTATGTAATAATAGAAGAAAAGTAAGAGCTTTTAATATAAAAATGTGGCATACAAAAAAAGCATCACTCTTTACAACTCAGATAAATAATTACAAACATGGTCACACTTATTCATTCTTTGGGCAGATATGTTAAATGCTAATAGGTAAAATATTGCTAAACCTCTTCCCTCCCTCTGTTCCTCATGTAGAATATATATAAGAAAACTAGTTATGAGTCTGAATTCATAACTGTTAGAATCACAACTCTTGTCCAAGTCTTGGTATGTTGCAGGCATTCAATATACATGCTGAATTAATTCTTTCACATGTTTATCTATTACATAATCTTTCTCTTTGGTTATGGAGTTGATTTAAATATCAATAATATCACAATTCTATAACCAATTAATATATATGTTATGTTATGAAGCTATCAATTTAGTTTCTGCCAATCACAGTTATACAATCTTTCTCTTTGATCATGAAATTGATTCAAATATCAATAATATCACAATTCAGTAACCAATTGATTTGTATGTTATATTATGAAGCTATCAATAAAATTCCTGACATTCACAGTTAAGAGAACGGTGGTACTGTTCATTTAGAAATGTGTACATGTGGATACAAAGACTTTCAAACATTTAATAGTTTCATTTTTAACACACTGTATGAAATAATATCTCTGTGACATAGAAGTTTTCTGTATGACAAAAACAGTTTGCTAGATGAATTTGCAACTCTCCAACCAAAGAAATAACTTTAGGCATCTCTTGCATAGATTAGTTCAAGTCACAAAATGAATATTTATTGGTAAATACTTATGGTATGGGAAAAACCCAGAAAATCAGATGAAAAATGAGAAAAATCCCCAAACACAGGGGTGTCAACAAATACAGGTTGCTCGCTCCTTCCTTCCTTCCTTCCTTCCTTCCTTCCTTCCTTCCTTCCTTCCTTCCTTCCTTTCCTTCTTCTTTTTTCATTTCTTAGTTTTTAAGAAATATACAAAGGCAAAAAAAAAGCCACAATAAACAACAGTTGTAGTAATATATGCAATGTAATTAGCAAAAAATAAATAAAATAAGGTCATTGCTGTACCTTATTCCCAAAGTTTTAATGTAGTAGTGAATGTTAGTGTTAAACTGAAGCGCTTCAGGACATAAAAATAAGCAGTAAGAAAGTGGTGGGCATTAGTGAGCTAGTTCAGCTTTCAACAAACCCATTTGAATAGCCACAGATAAGAGGGTAATTAATTGGCATTCTGGTTCAAATATTAATTTTTAAGGTACAAGAAAAATCAAAGTAACCAACTGGGGAGAAATAGATTAATATGATTACATGGGTAGTGAGATAATTTGGAAAATGGATAAAGTGAGATTCCTGAAAGGAACAGATTATGAGATATAGGAGTCATGGGATTTATTTAAGACAGGAAAAGGAACATACTTTCATAAGAATTTTCTAGAAAGTTGAGTTTGTTTGCATCCTGAACGATTATTTCATTTTTCTCTCTGTGTGCTCTTGGCTTAATAGACAAGAATATCTGCTGAGATTGAGAGGGAACACCAGATGTGTAGGAGTATATAAGAATTTGAAAAAAAACACAGAGATAAAGCTCAAACTTCAAATATTTAGACATGCTAGCATGTGAAAAGGTGAGAAAAAAGGTTTCTTTTTAGAAGACATAACTAGCATATGTTTTGCCAGTGATCCATAAAATGACTTTGTTTCAATATTTAAAATTACTGTTTGTTAGTATTACTGTTTGTTAGTTATGTAATTGTTGGCTCTCATTTAGCTTCCTGTTCCTCTGAGTTTGTCTCTGTATTGTTCAAAGAGAGAAACCTCAAAAGTACATTCCTAACTCTCTAGGCATACAGAGAATCCTAGTGGGGGAGTAGAAGTAGGATGGGGATTGACTGCAGGAGAAAGCAGTCTCCATACAGCTCCACAGGACAGGAACTTCTCTGCAACTCCTGGGAGCAGGCAAGGCTTGGTTTGAAGAGGAAACTGAAGCTGCAAGAGGGTGTATTCTCATCCAGGACTGAGATGACCTCCTAACTCCTGATAAATTCATTTCTCTATTGCTTCTTCAGTGCATCTAAGAATTTTGTTATTGGTTTTCTACACTTAGTTACTCTCTATTTGAACACTATAGAATGATTTCTGCATTCAAGACTTGACACTGACTGATACAATTACCAAGGAACAAATTATTATTGCATAAGATAAATTTATTTGAAAGCAGTGTAAAACCAAAGATAATTATTTTTGCTTACTAATTGAAAAATCATCCAAAATTATCCCTGTACTTAAAGTTCTAAGTCAGTTAACACAATGAAGCACAGACATGGAATGAACATATCTCACTTATGAATTGCACCATCAGAGTTGCATTCTTTTTGAGCAAAAAAACTTACAAAGCTTCATGAGTCCCATAAAATAATATAGTTATCCAAATTTAAGAAAGATGACCAATATTTTTAAATGTATTACTTTTTCTGAAATTGCGATCACCAATTTATCACCTATGCAGTTAACAACAAATATATTGATAGTTTTCTAATGATCCCACCTATTTTCTATGACTGCATATTTAAGTTTACTCAGTTGTAATTTTATTTTATTAGGATATTAATAGGTCAGTAATGAAATATCTCAATATGTCTACCTTAGTATTTTAAAGAACTGCAATTGGGATGAAATAGGGTAAAAAAATACCAAATTTCAATTAGCCAGGAGGAGTAAGTTCTGGACACTTATTGTACAATATGATGATTATAGTTAAAAGCAATGTATTGTTTCCTTAAAGATTCCTTATATATTAGATTTTAAGTGTTATTACACCAAAAATAAGTTTGTGATGTAGTACATGCTAGTTTGATTTAGCCATTCTACCATGTATAACTATACACATCTTGTCACATTCCTTAAATATATACAATTTGCATTTGTCATTTAATAATTAAAATACACTTTACAGCATTGGTGTGGAGTCTGACTACAGGTATGACTTTGCATATGGGTCAAGTACATTCCTACAGAAAAAAAAACTTTATTTTATGCAACATAATAAACACCTGCACTCTTCATCCCAGCCAGCTATCTGGCAAAGTACAACTATTTTATTTATCTATTGCTGTTATAAATTGACTCCAAGCAAGTCTTTATTACTTCATATAGTTTCTAAAGTTCAGGAATTTGAACATGACTCACATAGGTGGTTCTGGCTCAGGATCTGTCGAGAGGTATCCCTGAAGTTGCTGGTTGGAGATGGTGTCTCTGGAGACTTGGCTGGAACTGAAGTTACTCTTCAAAGCTCCCCCATGTGGCTGTTGTGGGGAGGCTTCACCTCCCTGCCTCTCTGTTGCCCTCTATATAAGGCATCTCAGGACATGGTTCCCTTAATTTTGAGATATTTGAGAAAAAAAGAATATATGCCAAAGGAGATATAATTTTGTAATCCATCCATCTGTTGATGGACACCTAGGTTCAATGATTTTTAGATATTCATTTTACATATTCTTTTGGTTAATATCTCTCCTGAAAAAGAATATGTCACTTCTTTACTGTTTATTCCATCTTAATAAAGTCCATTCTTCTTTTTTAGTCACAGTCCACTTTAATATTCTCAATAGCTGACCTACTGAGATATACAATTAGTTACTATAAAGATGCATTACAATAAAATAACCTAAAATATGCATAAACATATTCATACCAAAATAAGAAATAAAAACATATAACCATCAGTCTTTGACTCTAGAAATACTGTCTTCATAGCAGGTATTCATAATTATTTTATTCTACTATCTGTTCCATATTTCTTTGGGCATAAACACATTTCTCAACTATTTGTGGTTTTTTGTCAGGTGGGTAGACTTGGACTTTCACTCTACACGTTTCAGGTGCAAGTAATTTAAGGACTAGACTTCAAGAGTAACTGATTTATGAATTTCCTCCAGTCTATTACCAATAAATCAGGCTTGTAAACCCAGGGAATGCACTACCTCTTGAGAGAGTCCAGCAAATTATCAAGACAACAAAAATCTAGAATATGCCACATATATATTTTTCCTCAAATGACATTTTCACATAAATAAACTATCACCTTGTTCAGATAAAATATGTTGCTCATTTGTATGTCCCATGACATGTAGAAAATATAATATAACCTTGGCATTTCTTTTATATTTCTACTGATACGGGTGATAAATCCCCAAAGCGATTGTCTTCTACCATTAAGGCATAAGCAAGAGCCAGGTAAGAACTGGTAGGCAGTTTAACAGGTAAATTTCACCCACCATATGAAAGTTTTACTCGTAAATACTGGACTCCTTTAAACAGTAAAATGTGTACCTCACAAAATTATTCATTTAATGTTATGCCTGTTTTCAAATATTAGAAATTATATTTTGTATATAGTACTTGTTACATAAACAAATAAATCTTATGTGTTCAGTGCTGAAGAATTTAAAGAAAGAAGAAAGGGGAGCTGAGAGATTCAAAGCAGGCATTTCCCTAACAAATAGATACAACTTTATTTTCCTTGGCACATGCTACTAGTTTTGACTATTCTCTGTAAATACTGTTCTTTACAGGCAATGTGTTTTATTCCTCCATGTGAGCTTTAGAATATTATCTTCATCCTTGATGTTTCATAGTTATAATATGTTTAATATATTATTTTTTTGTTTATGCTATTTGGGCTTGAGTTTTCTGGAGAATGAAAGTAATTTCTGCCGCTCTATATTTTTTTTAAATCTTTTATTTTGAAAGTATTTATCTGTGTTGTGATCTCTAGTCAGATACAGTTTTCCTTCCTCTTCTTCTCTTGAAAACTCTTCCATAAAGGGTAAGCCTTTAGCTGAGGGTGGTGGCACACGCCCCGATAATTCCAGTACTTTGAACGCTAAGACAGAACAATCACAGGTTGGAAGACAGCCTCAGCACATAGTTAGACTCTCAGAGGCCTGGGGAGACCCTGCTTCAAAACAAAATTTAAAAAAGGGCTTGAGTTGTCTTCAAATGCCCCTGAGTTCAATTCCTACTAACATACACACAAACACACGTGGTTGACACTTCAACTATATGGCGTAAACATACATTTATATGCACTTAATTTGTTTAGAGACATTTTCTACAAATTCATATGACAAATCTTTGTACATGCAATTATTGAGATCAATATATATTATATTTGATGATACCTACACAGTTACATTTCTTTTTCTGAAATATAGCAGAGTTTGGAGAAAAACAGGAAAATTCCAAATGTTTAGAGTAATAAGTATGATACATGAAATGAGAACAGAGAACAGTGTAAATTATAAATATTGAAAAGAGCACAGAATCCCATGGTCAAATCCTAGGCATATCCTCTCTGAGGACTTAAACCCAAATGAAAAAAGCATTTCTTTCGAAAAACATCAAATAAAATTCCATTTTGAACAATTAAGTAGCTAATGACAGAATTATATAAACATAAATTTTAAAAGAATCAAAAATAGATTGCAGAAGTGGAGCAAAACAGAAAAACCTGTGAAAAATTAATTCCCAGGACAAGAATGTTCAAACATGATAATAGTATTAGGCAGGCAAAAAGAAATGTGTGTCATCCTGGACAAGAAAAGAAATATGCAAATGTAATCTTCACTCAAGGGTCTGCATGTTAACAAGCATAGCCTAGCAACTAATCAGTCTCCAATATCCAAACGCATTGTCTCTAGCTGTAGTAGTGATGACCTACATTGCACTGTTTTACTGAGATATAAATATGCAAAAGGAGAAATTTTGGACAATTGAATTAAAACACTGGATTTTTTAAAAGGTATAAAAATACTAAGTAATAGATAGAAGCGGGTTTGGGTTCTAATCTTTTTTGTTTACCCTTAGTAAATTAATGATATCCTTGTTTTAATCTTTTGCAGTTCTTCTCCCTCCGCTATCACATAGACAATAATTGTCTTTTTTAGGAAATTCATCTCTCTGTAGGAAGAAACAAAAGCAAACAACAGCAACAAAAAATAAGAGTACATATGTTTAACTACATATCACATCAACCCAGATGGAAGATAAAAATTGTCACCTTTTCCATATAAACTAGCAAAAAGAATATACTATAAATTTTCTTGGAAAGAAAATAAATGTGAAAGCTAAATTGCTTAAGTTGACAAATATGTATTGAGTGTTTTGTTTTGCCACATATCTGGTATAAATTAAAAAGTCAAGCAAAACACAGATATCTTTCTTCAGAGAACTTATATTTTGATAGGAGAAGGCGAAAAAAATCAACAATAACCACACTGACTGTATGCTATTATGCACATAGTATGTTAAAAGACTATAAAGGAAACGAGAAAATAAACAAGTAGTTGAGGTTGATTGGCATTGCCAGGGCTGGAAAACAGTTTGCAATTCTAAGAAAGATGTGATTGTTAGCCTGACCTAGAAGATGACATTTGAACAAAGATTTGAAGAAGATGAGGGAGTTGGGTACTTAAATGCTTGAGGGGTTAGAGTTTTAAGTAAAGACAAAAACTAGTACAAAGACCTGAATGCAAGAGTGTTCCTGGTGTGTGTGAGAGATGAGAGTAGTCCAGGATGACTGCATGGAGTAGATGAGCAGTTGGGTGAGACATGAATCTCAAAAGTAATGTCAAATGTATCATCTGGATAGGTGTTTTGACACTAATGGAGTGGATCATTCCTTGTTGTGGGCAGGTTTTCCAAGGCATTATTCTTTTTTTTAGTTCTTTCCGGGACTTTATTTACTGGATGCCAGTAGAACATTCCTGCCCATGGAGTGGCATTCAAATTTGTCTCCAGTCTTTACCAAATGCCTCTGGGTATAATGACCTTCACTTAAGAATGTATTAAGATTAGGATTTGTGAATCATAGTTAAGTATATTATAAACCGTTCCTCTAATAAGAAAATGAGAAATTATTGGAGATTCTGTGCTTAAGATTTACATTTTAAAAGGTCATCATGGCTATTTCCTTGAAAATTGATTGTCGTACAAAAGAGGTGATACAGAATGCCATTTAGAACACTAGCGGGGACATCCAAGCAAGGGATGCTGGTGGCAATCACCAATTCTAAGCAGAGGAGTGGTGAGAGAGTTGGGATCAACATAGATCTCTGATAGACTGTGTATGTGATGTGGGAGGAATTAAGAAGCCATGGGTAATTCTAATGCTGACCTGAACATTTGGAAAGCTACAAACACCATCAAATATTTTGGAGAAATAAAAAATAGAAATATATTATGGAATTTTAATATGTTAGCTATTTTTCTTCAATAAATTTGGGTTTGTGTTACCTAAGATTAAGACTAGGAACTATTACAATTTGAATATATTACGAAGTAAAAGTTATTTGGATGAACAATAAATATTATCCCCCCCTACCTAGCTTTTTAAATTTTTTTAATTGGTGCATTGTAATCATACATCTTTGTTAGGTACAAACTGATAAAGGCATAAATGCACACATTTCTCATTTAACCCTTCCCCAATTGTCGCCCCACTCCCTCCCCCTACCTCCTTCTCAAGTTCAGTTTAGTGATTGACTTCGAGATGTTCTTGAAAGTACATCCTGTGCATTAGGGTGTCCCCCCTACCCTCATCACCTTGCGTTAACTTAAATTCTTTGCTCACCTAAGGTTTCTCCTTCTTCATCTGGAGTCCCTCTTATGTCCCTTTTTCTCCCTAGCTTCCACATATTAGGGAGAGCATATGATTTTTTACTTTTTGTGACTAATCTCACTTAGCATGTTTTCCAGTTCCATCCAATTCCCTGCAAATAATATGATTTTGTTCTTCTTTATGGCTGAGTAAAATTCCATTGTGTACATATCCCATAGTTTTGTAATCCATTCATCTGTTGATGGACATCTTGTCTGGTTCCATAGTTTGGCAATTGTGAATTGTGCAGCTATAAACATAGATACACATGCATTGGTCTGATAGTTTGGTATTCATTCTTTCGAGTAGATACCCAGAAGTGGTACTGCTGGATCATATGGTAGGTTCATTCTCATTTGTCTGAGGATCCTCCATACTGTTTTCCAAAGTGGTTGCACCACTTTGCAATCCCATCAGCAATGTATTAGGGTTCCCACCTCTCCACACCCTCTCCAGCATTTGTTGTTGTTTGTGTTCTTGATGATTGCCATTCTGATCATGGTTAGGTTAAATCTAAAGGTAGTTTTGATGTACATCTCTCTGATTGCTAATGATGTTGAACATTTCCTCATACATTTACTCTGGCCATTTGTATTTCTTCTTTTGTGAAATATCTATTTAGATCCTTTGCCCATTTTTTGATTGGGTTATTTGTTTTCTTAGCTGTGAGTTTCTTGAATTCTCTATATATCCTAGATATTAGTCCTCTATCTGAAGAGTAGCTGGCAAAAATTCCTCCCACTCTGTGGGCTCTCTGTTGAGGTTCTTGATAGTTTCCTTTGCTGCACAGAAGCTCTGCTGTTTAATGCAATCCCATGCATTGATCTCCCTTTGAGTTTCTTGTGCTTTTGGGGTCTTGTTGAAAAAGTTTTTAAACTGTGCCTATGTGTTGTAGTGTTGGCCCTATGCCCTCTTCAAGTAGCTGCAAGGTCTCTGGCCTGACTTCCAGGTCTTTGATCCACCTTGAGTTGACTCTTGTGCAGGGTGAGAAAGTGGGTTTTATTTCCATTTTCTTGCATATGGTTAACCAATTTTGCCAACACCATTTGTTAAAGAGGCTATCTTTTTTCCAGTGTATGTTTTTGGCTTCTTTGTCAAAAATCAGTTGACTGTAAGTCTGTGGGTC
Source organism: Graphiurus murinus (assembly GCA_004027655.1). NCBI lineage: Eukaryota > Metazoa > Chordata > Mammalia > Rodentia > Gliridae > Graphiurus > Graphiurus murinus. The sequence continues at coordinate 30,486 of PVLC010017940.1, forward strand.
TGTTTCTGAATCTTCTATTCTGCTTCCTTGGTCTATGTGTCTGTTTTTGTGCCAACACCATGCTGTTTTTATTTCTGTGGCTTTGTAGTAGAGTTTGAAGTCAGGTATTGTGATAGCTCCTGCATGGTTCTTGTTGCTAAGAACTACTTTGGCTATTATGGGCTTTTTGTCCTTTTTTTTTTACTTGAAACAGGCAATATGTATTTTTTTTTTCTTTTTGTACTAGGGATTGAATCTAGGTTTGTTTTACCTCTGAGCTATATTCTTAGCCCCCCCTTTTTTATAAATTTGAAACAAGTTGATGAGGGTTTCAATAAATTTATGAGACTGCCCTCAATCATGCGGTCCTCCAATCTTAGCCTCCCAGGTACTCAAATTACAAGGTGTGCAACAGCATATCCAGCACGTTCTCATTTTTTACCATAAAAATAATATAGATCAAAGTACTGAAAAAAATGAAGCTAATTTCCCATTACATTTGTCTTCATATCAACTCTATATATTAATAGAAAGAGTATTTCTCTTAAACAAAGTAAATATTGAGTAAACTGGACTTATGGAGAAAACAAATAAAGCAACTTCTCAGTAGAGAGAATTAGCAATAGAATTATTCATAAATGTCCTTTAAACAAACTTTTTCACTTACTAGGATAAAGACAAATACTGCTTGGGAAGTCTGCATTACATACTTCATCTTTCTAATAATTTTTTATATCTTAAATATCTACTTTCAATACCTTTCTACCTTCACTAACATACAAAATAAAAAGGGCATTATGCATAGAATTTTGGTTTTCTTTAATTTTTACTTATGGGCTTTTATCATTTAGATATAGAATGTCTCCCAGAAAAGTTTGTGTATTGGCAATGCAAAAATGTTCAGAGGCAAAATAATTAAAACAGGGCTCTCATCTCATCCAGTGATAAGTCTATTAATTATTTGGAAAGGGGTTACTGAATGATTAGTGTAGGAAGGTAAGGGGTACCTGGAGGATGTAGTTCACTGGTTGATGTGACCTTGGGACTGTATCTGTCTCTCGCCCACTTTTCTCTCTCTTCTTCTGGCTGCAGCGATTTGAGCTCAACTTTCTTCAACTGCACCATGCCACCATGATGTCTGCCTTGGAGTTGGCCCTCTGTCCACTGTGCCTCTGAAATCATGAGGCAAATTAACTTTCCCTCCTCCCTATTGTTCCTCTTAGGTATTTTGGTTACAGCAACGGAAAAGCAGACTAAAACACAGGTTGTCATATGAATTTTGAGATGCTATATTTAACAGAAATTTTGATTTCTCTACTGCAGAGTTTCTCAAAGGATACTTGAGGGTTTGGAATCACCTTAGTAAGATATAGTTTTTCCAACAATCATGTTGTTAATCAGCAATTAAGGAATAAATAACTTTTCCCCCACCCTTTTGAATATAACTATTTTCCTTCATGATATATGTATAACATTTTATGAGTCTAATATTCTATAGAACACAGTTTGAAAAGAAAAAAATAAAAACAAAAAACTACTTCAATTCTCTAACCCCAAGCTTAAGAAATTCAAATTTTTGTCATACTATTTCCTCCTTCGAGAAAACCAAGTGCCATGCCTTTTAAATTCTGAAAATTTTCTGCATACTCTACTTGTGTTCTTACTCATTTAATCATATTTTCCTAATTTTTTTCAAAATTGATGCTTAAATATAGGATTTTTATGAAACTATGTTTTTACCTTTATAAAATATCCAATGTAATATCTTTCTTCATTCATACAACCACTATAATCTTCTCAACATATATGGTTCCTATGTATATAGTTTCATTCTGACCTTTTGAATTTATTTTTTAATGTGCTTTTATTGGTGCATTGTAGTCTCACATCATAATGTAAGTTAACCCTTTTTTTAAATGTGACTATTGATGCATTATTGTCTCACATCATAATGTAAATCATGTTGACATTGACATATAACCACACAGCCTTTGGTGCTTCCCCTCCCTGCCTCACCATCTCCCCCCCTTTCCATACAGAGGACTGAGACTAATATTGAGATTTTCACATATGTATACATAGTCAATATTAGTTTTTCCAATACAAAACCTCAGTCTTCCCCCTCCCCTTCTCTTAGAACACTTCTCTGACTCCACTGAGGTTTCTCTTCCATTATCTGGAGTCCCTCTGTTATCCCAGTGACTCCCTAGATTGCGCATATTAAAAAGAAAACATATGGCCCTTCACTTTCTGTGACTGGTTAATCTCACTTAACATTATATTCTCCAGGTCCT
>PVLC010017941.1:0-32839 GCA_004027655.1 Graphiurus murinus
GAAAGAACTGGGCTATGGTGATTGATTCTGCACATGCATTCCACTTGAATGTTCTAGCCTTGGCATCTGCTCATGCTGTCATCAGCACTTTATTTTTCCAGTGTTTGGAGTTCAACAAAGTAGCAAATGGCACAGAGTTATTTTCCTCTTCAACAGCATCCCTGCCCAGATGTGAGTTCTGGGGTTGTGGTTCTGGATCAAAGTTGGCTAGAGGGGCTGGAGGCTCAGCCAGTGGTAGAATATTTACTTAACATGCTCAAAGCCCTGGGTTCAATCCCTAGCACTTCTAGGAAGGAAAAAAAAAAAAAAGAATGGCTAGCAAATCTAACTTGGTCATGGTTTCTGTGACTGAAGGACCTGGAGAAATTCCTTGGCCAACCTAAGAACTAAAATCTGTTCATGAAACTATCTAAACTCTCAAGAATAATTGAATTCTCAGTACAATCTTCAGCTACTAGGCCAAATAGCTTTGTACTAGGTTGGGCTGATCTTGTACTGAGTTGAGATCTCTCCTGATTCAAACTCCAGGATGAGTCCTCCGTGAAGAGACATATCACATATAGGTCTTCCTGGGTAGACCAGTGAGAGGAAACAGAGGTACAGCTCTCTCCACTTGTCTCAGCCCCATTCCTCCTCCTTTGACCCTGGTCACTCAGCAGAGCCCAGCCTTCACAGACACACACCTCAGAATTTGAACATTGAAGGACGACTGTAGTACACTGGCCCAGCTTCCTATGTTTACCTGAGGTCCAAAGCTCAAAAGGCCATGGTGTTCAGAGCTTGGAGTGGAACCTAATTATGTCTCCACTTTTGTTTAAGGGCAATTTATTTTCTCTTCCTTTTAAAGTTTCCTCTTTATAGTCTGCGGGCTAGCAAGATACTTTAGTAAATGTGTCTAGGAAGATCTGATGGCATAACTGGTCTTATGGCTATAGACTCTGCAACAGAAGTTGTGTCTCCACTTTGGGAGATTATATGCAGCTGAGAATATACTTGCTCACTCAGAATAGAATTTTTGTCCCACACATCCTGGAAAAAAACTGTTCTGTATGTCTGTTCTGCATGTCTGTAATTGAAAATGGGACATCTAAGGTAGAGAGATACAATTCATTTCAGATTGTAGCTTAAAGTTATAAAATAAAAAGTTGTTTTGTTTTGTTTTATAGTACTGGGGATTGAACTCAGGGGCATTCTACCCCTGAGCCACACCCCCACCTCTTTTTTATTCTTTATTTTGAAACAGGGTTTCACTAAATTGCGGAGGGCCTAAGTAGCTGAGGCTGGCCGTGAACCTGTGATCCTCCTGTTTCAGCCTCCCAAGTACTGGGATTATAAGTGTGCACCACCACACCTGGCTAAATTTTTGTATTTTGAACACTGGCCACATAGCTCAGTTGTTTAGACTTGGTGCTAATGAAGTTGAAGTCGCAAGTTCATTCTCAAAAAGGGTGTTGTTCTGAGAGCAGAGCTCAGTGGACCGTGTGAGAAGGATTAAGCCCATTAATTAATTAATTAATTATTAAGAGACTCAGAGGCTTTTAAATGTTGGCTATGCCTCAATAAAGTTGGAAGAGGGAAAAAAGACTCAAATATCTCTTAAGATTTATGCCCTGCCATTTGAAAGAACTCATCACCTAAATGTCCACAGAACATAGTTTAGGGGAAGAAAAAGCAGAAGAATGTGGCTGGCCCTGAGGGACACAGGCTTGTCTGCTTTGTGCCCAGGACAGCCTAGTCCCAAAATTCCTCAGCTGGTCCTGCTGATAGATATAGAGAGAAAACATAGCAGACTCTGTAAGAGGACATGCATTACAGTGCCCCTCTTGCAGTGCTCCTCTGTGGATAGGATAGGATGTTTTATGCTTTTTTTCCCCCTCCCAGTGCTGGGGATTGAACCCAGGGCCTTGCACATGCTAGACAAGCACTCTACCACTGACTGCATCCCCAGCCTTTGTGACACGCTATTTTACAAAGTGATTAGAATTATAATTCTAGAAGAGTATCTGTAATCTCTTCTCACTGTCTACATATCATTGCTTTCTCAGAGCACTAACTTTGCCTCTAGAGAACAGTCTGTTTTCTGTTTAAGATATGAATATTCCTCCAAATGTTTGGCAAAAGGATCCAGACTCAACAGAGCTGGCCCGATCATGTACTGTGCAATGAAGAATTTTGAGAATTTTGGGGCTTTTGTTGTTATTGTTGTTTTGTTTTTTTGGTACTAGAGATTGAGCCCAGAGGCATTCTATCTCTGAGCTACACCACCAGCATTTTTTTTTTTTTTTTTTTTTTTTGGTACTGAGGATTGAACCTGGGGCTTTCTACTTCTGAGCTATACCCCCAGCTCTTTTTATTTTTTATTTTGAAACAGGATCTCACTAAGTTGCTGAAGGCCTTGCTAAGTTGCTGAGGCTGGCTGTGAACCCGAAACCCTCCTGTCTCTGAGATTATAGGTGTATGCCACCATGCCTAGCTGAATTTTAATTTTATTACCTTGATATTTTGCACAAATTGGAAGGAAGAAATGAAAGGCATCTTATGGTGTTCTCACTGAGGAACGGGGTTCTGACAAAAATACAGAATTTTCTTCTGATTTCACTATGTCTAAAGTCTGTTGCCAGCTGCTGCCCTTGCCTCCATCACACAAATATATACCCTAACTGAGCCTTCATTGGACCGAACAATATATGTGAGACAAGAGGGTAAAGAGTAGATGGCACCATGCAAATTTATTAGAAAAGTAGCTTTAAGTAGATGTTCATCAACAGAGTGTCTGTAATATCCCCATATGGGAAAGACAGTGTTTATGAACATCAATTATTTATATATTATCTTATTCATTGGAGAATATCCTGAAGATATTATCTACACAGTTGAATTGGAAACCAAGTGGAGACTAGCTTGTTCAAAGTGCTAGAGTAAGATTATTTTCATAGGGGTTAACATCTGCTCTCTTCCCCCAAAGAGTTTCCTTTAGTTATGGAAATTTAACATTCCAGGACAATTTAGAAAATGCTTTGTTGGTTTGCAAGTCAAAGTTCCAGGTTGAAATTCTAATTCTGTTCTATGTGTGTAATGTTGATAAGGTACCTGACCACCTGACATCCTAGTACTTTAGTTTCTCCTTGTGAAAAAAAATATCTTCACTTACTAAAAAATATATATACCATAAAGATAAAAAAATGTCTAACATCCTCATATTGGCAGTGTTTTAAAGGTGGCTGTGCCAAATCTGAGCATGCCACGAAGGCATAAGCAGGATGTATGCCAGCCCTGCGATAAGGGGAGAGCTCTGGGCACTGCCTATGCTTCCTGTTGACTGAATAGACCTGGGAGCAATTAGAGAAAAGTGGCTGAGAGCCAAGGACAGAAAAAATAAAAGGAAGGCACAGTCGCAGCCACTATGACTTGGCATGTGACCATGTTGAGATTCTCTTGCCTTTATGACACTATAATGTCTCTTGAGCAGCTGCTGCATAAGCCTTAAATATTATCAGAAAGGGATTATGTGAGAAATGCATAGGAGCAGTGGGAATCCGGTAGGTCTGGCTACTCAGAAGCTGGTGGCTAGTCAGTGGTTGGAGCTAGCAATCTGTTAATTTGATGTTAAAGGGGAGGATGACTTTTCACTTGTGTGGGTGAGGCCCCGTTAAAGAGTGCCATTGTGGGTCAGGTGTGGGAGGTGGTAAGACACTAACGAATTGTTAATGAGACACACCTTTTGTGAGTGAAAGCTCAAAAAATCTCGCTCTCCTAAGCTGGGATATGTTCCAGCCTTAGGTAGAGGTGAGTAAGTCTGATTTTGCCCCATTTAGTAGAGCTACTTGAAAAAGAAAGAAAATGGGGCCTTACTCTTGGATCTGAGTCTCTTGAGTTTCAGCTCAGCCGCGATCAAGTGCTGCAGGGCACACCGAATGCTGTGTATTCACTGAAGGTTCCTATTTGTCTCTTCCAGCTTCTGCTTCCTGCTCCTGGTACCTATTTCTGCTCCTGCCTTCCACTTTCTTCCTAATGTGAGCTCAACCTTCGCTTTCTCTCAGGTTCTCCTTTCTGTTCACTGGGCTCCACCCTTCTCCTACAGCGTGCCCCTTCCCTCTGTGTGTGTAAGGAAGTGTGTTCTCTAACCTTCCATTTTCCTCTAGCAGAATAATATTAATTTCCTCTTATACCATGTAAAGTTTCTGCCTCCTGCTCTGTCTTAACTGACCAGAGTGAGTATTTATTCTCCTAGATCTATTTTAAGTGTTTGAAATGCAATTGAAAAAGATTTTCAATCTGATAAACACATTAGTCCTATCACATGAATTGTGATTTGAACAGCCTCTCTCCAATGACTTGAACTCAAATTTTATTCAGAATTATAATTTTATTCTGCATTATAATATATTTTCTGCATTATAATATGTTTTTTAAAAGTTCTAAAAGGACCAGGTGGCCCATGCCTAGTAATGCAAAGATATCTCCATTTAGACCAAATCTTGTTAGAATGTCCACAAAAAGGAAAAAAAAAAAAAAAGAATTCTGAGCTACAGATAATGCCTCAATTACGTCCAACAGCATTCAATACAATATCATTGTAAATACCCCCCATATGCTTGGAAAACTAGGTTGTAGCCTATGGTCTTTTGATTATTTATTTAGTTGTTTGATTGTTTATATATGTATGTATTGCTGTTACCTAGCCATTTCTACTCAGTTTTGCTCTTTCATTCTTAGATCTCTTGGGTACAATTTAGGAGTTTACCACCAATTTTATTAAACTTTATAGATCCTTCCCTTTGCTTCCATTTTATGTTAATTTTTCTGCTCTCATTTCCTGTCTAAATCTACTTGGAAAACCATTCCTATTTTTTATTTTCCTTCCTAATGAATCATGTGGCAAGGGAATCAGTAGGGTTTTTTTATTTATTTATTTATTTATTTATTTATTTTTGCGGTACTGGGGATTGAACTCAGGGGCATTCTGCCTCCGAGCTACACCCCCAGCCCTATTTTTTATTCTTTATTTTGAAACCGAGTCTCACTAAGTTGCAGAGTGCCTCACTAGGTAGCTGAGGCTGGCCTCGAACCCGGATCCTCCGGTCTCAGCCTCCCGAATGCTGGGATTACAAGCGTGCGCCACCATGCCCGGCTTATTTATTTATTTATTTATTTATTTATTTATTTATTTATTTATTTTGCGGTACTGGGGATTGAACTCAGGGGCATTCTACCTCCGAGCTACACCCCCAGCCCTATTTTTTTTATTCTTTATTTTGAAACCGAGTCTCACTAAGTTGCGGAGTGCCTCACTAGGTAGCTGAGGCTGGCCGCGAACCCGGATCCTCCGGTCTCAGCCTCCCGAATGCTGGGATTACAAGCGTGCACCACCACGCCCGGCTCTATTTATTTATTTTTTAATGGGCCTATTTCCAGTTGTTTTAATTAAAAGTCTATGTTGCAGTCGGGCGTGGTGGCACACGCTTGTAATCCTAGCATTTGGGAGGCTGAGACCGGAGGATACGGGTTCGTGGCCAGCCTCAGCTACCTAGTAAGGCACTCCACAACTTAGTGAGACCCTGTTTCAAAATAAAGGATAAAAACTAGGGCTGGGGGTATAGCTCGGAGGTAGAATGCCCCTGAGTTCAATCCCCAGTACCACAAAATAAATAAATAAATAAATAAATAAATAAATAATATTTTTTAAGTCTATGTTGCCCATAACCTGGTCTTTTAGGCTTAACCATTCAGGTCCTGGGCCTTGGAATTGATTTGCATTATTTACCACCATATGTTTTCTGGTGAGATCCCAAGATGCTCTTGGTAGCAAAGGGTTGTACCTGTCAGAGCTTCCAGGCCACCCAAGCTGCTTTCTCCATCTTCTGGTTGAGGCATTTATGTTGGGGCATGTCAGGGGTTATTCACGCACACCTAGGGACTTCTTACACTCACCCCCTCATAGACATGTAACCAGTTCTTATAAAAGCTTATATTTTTTGAATTCTGGATTTTTTTTTTTTTTCGGTACTGGGAGTTGAACTCAGGGGCATTCTACCTCCGAGCTATACCCCCAACCCTATTTTTTATTCTTTATTTTGAAACCGAGTCTCACTAAGTTGCGGAGTGTCTCACTAGGTAGCTGAGACTGGCCGCGAACCTGGATCCTCCGGTCTCAGCCTCCTGAATACTGGGATTACAAGCGTGCGCCACCACGCCCGGCTGAATTCTGGATTTTTAATAGTACTAGACTACTAATTATTTTCTATTTTGTTGGATTGAGTTTATCAGGTTGAACCAATATGCCCATCCTTAGTCCACGCTTTGCAAATAATTCATGAAATCCTGGTCATTAATGAATGCATTACCTGGTGCATTACTTTTATTCTCTGTTGGTTTTTAGAAATATTATAAACCTATATCCTTGTTTGTCAATTCTTCCTTATCAAGGCCTAATAAAATAGTTTGTGTACTTGGTATGTCAGCTTTGACTTGTTTAAAAATATTTTCCTACCAGGCATGGTGGCATACACCTATAATCTCAGCTACTTGGGAGACTGAGGCAGGATTGCAAGTTTGAGGCCAGCCTTGTTAACTTGGCAACACTCTGTCTCAAAATAAAAAATTAAAAGGGATGAGGATGTATCTCAGTCATAGAACACACCTGGGTTTAGCCCTTAGTACTGTAAAAAAGTAGAAAATTATGCCTAGTTGATTGAACAAGTCGAGATTATAAGCAGAAGAGAATAAAATAATGCTTTACTGAAATTGAAAAGCCTTTAACTAATTCCCAAAGCCAAATTGCTCTTCCTCTCCTTGAAAGTTATCCCATTCAGTATCTGTCCTGCTTTGACTTGGCTCTTGAGTCAAACTTCATTCTTCTTGTTGTGATGACATTTTCTCCTAACCCTTGCCTCCCTATACCCCCTACCCATAACATTTTGTGGTGTCTTGTCTGCACCCTTATTTGCAGTCCAGCTCAAGCCTGCCTGTCCTTAGAGACTGCCACACTTAGGGCAGATAATTGGGAAAAGAATTCAGGAGAACCTCTGGCTTTAGAGTCAGCTGATAGAATTGGAGCAGGTTTAGTATTCCTATGAGAACTGCCTGACCAGCTAAGGGAGTCCTTAGATAAAGTAAATCAGAATAGTAAGTCATCATCACCGACTATGCTAATTAAAGCTGTCCTTTTCTTTTTCCTAGAAGTTTCAGGCACCTGCAAGAGAGACCTGTGTAGAATGTCAGAAGACAGTCTACCCCATGGAACGTCTCTTGGCCAACCAGCAGGTGTTTCACATCAGCTGCTTCCGTTGCTCTTACTGCAACAACAAACTTAGGTAAGCCAGGTTAACACAGGCCATCTCTCTGTGTAGTTGGAACTCCAGAGGGAACCTTTGGCTTTTAAGACATTTGTACTAAAAGCTATTGAGGCTATTTTATTATGCCTCAATAAGAAATACTAAAACATATTACATTGAGAGTTACTGAATAAGGGAAAGATCCTGTTTAGTGACAAGTCTTTCATACTAAATTATAATGGTATTTGTGACTTTTTTTTTTTTGGTAATGGGGATGGAACCCAGGGGCATTCTACCTCTGAGCTACACCCTTAGCCCTATTTTTTATTCTTTACTTTGAAACAGGGTCTCACTAAGTAGTTGAGGCTGGTTGCGAACCTGGATCCTCTGGTCTCAGCCTCCCAAGTACTGGGATTAAAAGTGTGCGCCACCACGCCTGGCTGTTTGTGACTTTTTGATACTTTGCTGTGTTCACGTACATATTAGGACCAAAGCTTGAATAATTTGGATTGCAAGTAAAACCCCCTGAGGCCAGGTGTGGTGGCGCATGCTTGTAATCCCAGTACTTGGGAGGCTGAGACAGGAGGATCCAGGTTTGTGGCCAGCCTCAGCTACTTAGTAAGGCACTCTGCAACTTAGTGAGACCCTGTTTCAAAATAAAGAATAAAAAATAGGATTGGGGGCCAGGCATGGTAACACACACACACACACACACACACACACACACACACACACACACGATATTTTTCTCAGTTATCACTTATCACCTTCTGAAATACTGGAAACACCAGATTTTGGCTTACTGGGATAAATGGGAGTATGAAGATTTGCTAACTTTTTGTTCTTTTCCTTTTGATGACAGTCTAGGAACATACGCATCTTTACGTGGTAAAATCTATTGTAAACCTCACTTCAATCAGCTCTTTAAATCTAAAGGCAACTATGATGAAGGCTTTGGGCACAGACCACACAAGGATCTGTGGGCAAGCAAAAATGAAAGTGAAGAGATATTGGAGAAACCAGCCCAGCTTCCAAATGCAGGGGAGACCCCTCAGAATCGAGGGGTAGAAGATGCCCCCATTGCCAAGGTGGGTGTGCTGGCTGCAAGTATGGAAGCCAAGGCCTCCTTTCAGCAGGAGAAGGGTGACAAGCCAGCTGAAACCAAGAAGTTGAGGATCGCCTGGCCACCCCCAACTGAACTTGGCAGTTCAGGAAGTGCCTTGGAGGAAGGGATCAAAGTGTCTAAGCCCAAATGGCCTCCTGAGGATGAAATCAGCAAGCTGGAAGCTCCTGAGGATGTAGATCTGGATCTGAAGAAGCTAAGACGATCTTCTTCACTGAAAGAAAGAAGCCGCCCATTCACTGTTGCAGCCTCATTTCGAACCTCTTCTGTCAAGAGCCCAAAAACTTTGTCCCCACCTGTCAGGAAAGGTTGGAGCATGTCAGAGCAGAGTGAGGAGTATCCCAGAGAGGTAGTACCAGAAATGAAACAAGTGGAAAATGCCAGGGTCTCCGAGAAGAATGGAAGTGTGGGGAAAATGACCTGGCAAAACAAGGAATCAAAAGTAGAGGTGGCAGGGAGGAGACAGAAGGAAATTCATAGTTTTGAGATGGGGAGTGAGAATCTCATAGAAAATGGTGCAAATATAGATGAAGATGATAGCAACCTTTTCAAAAAGCAGTCTCCATTAGAACCCAAGTCTTCAGATTGGTCTAGCTTTGTAGACAGCACTTCCCCTAAAGAATTTACTACTCAGAATCAGAAGTCCCAGGATGTGGGATTCTGGGAAGGAGAAGTGGTTAAAGAGCTTTCTGTGGAAGAACAGATAAAGAGAAATCGGTACTATGATGAGGATGAGGATGAAGAATAACAAGTTGCAATGGTGCTGGGCCTTAAATTCATGTTAGTGTTAATAAGCCACTGCCCTTTATCAAAGTGATGCACAAAAACAGATATCTTAGTATGAACTGTCATTTATGTGGAAACAACTTTAGGAATGCATTCCTGCTTAAAAAAACAAACCAAAACAAACAAACAAAAAAACACTTGCCGCTTTAATGAACCAATTCTAAATGCTAGAAATAATACCACTTAAGTTTTCCAGTTTAGCAGTGATGATATAAGCAGGGAAATATTCCAATTGATACAGTCCAGATTCCACTGTATTCCCAAAAGACAATATTAAAGTAGATGGATGATTAGTAGTGCATGTTTACACTACAAATACTGTTGTGGAAATTAGAGAATATACAGAAGGGATTTAGGGACTGAAATGTTATGACTGAATGCACTTTAGTATAAAGGGCACGGTTGTATATTTTTAATGAATATCAATTTAATTTTTTAGTATTCACCTGTTAAGAGATCAAATATTTAGTCTTTAACATTTTTAGGTTAATTATTCTTACTCTGTGATATATAGGGAATTTATTGCTTTGCATTCTGCTCTCTACATCTTGAATCACTGAGGTATGTAATACAACCACCGTTTCACTTTTCAGAGCACCTTTTGAGGCAGTTGAAGAACCAACCTACATGCTTTGGATCTTGGAGAGGTCTACTGTCTCCAAATAAGCTATGATATTTGCCAATGAATTTGATTACACCCAAAGTTATTGCTTTCTTTTTTGGTGTATCTGGCTTCTCAGAAGTTACTGAAAGCTGCAGTATTTTTGTAAGATCTTTTGGATCCCTGTTCACCATGCTCCATATTATAGCAAAATGAGAAGTTCAAAGGAGAAGGGATAACAGAAAGAACCTCCCTAAACCACCTGAACTCAGAACTCTCAACCCGGTATTCCACTTCTTATGTCCCCTTTTGAGACACTAATTTTTTAATACATTTCAGCTCTGAAGTATATTCATTTTTATAGCAAACAATTCCCAGAGTGAAATTAAACCAATAGGCATTTTTCTTGGGATAGTTTTCTTTAGTGTTAAGGCTTTCGGATATTATAAGCTTGAGTACATTTGTTGTACATAATTAATATTTCAAATTGTATGGGAGGGAGAGGTGTTTTAAAATATAGACTTCTCTTTGTACTGCATTTATAAAGATTTAGCTCTAATATTTTTTAGAGATGTAAAATATTCTGATTTCTTACTATCTTGCTTAGTCTGAAACATTTTTATTCAATAAAGATTTTAATTTACATTTGAATTTTTCAATATTTCTTTTCCATTATTTGTTTACATTGTTAGTCTCAGGATCTACTTTAGCAGTTTGGGAAGGAAGGCAATTGAAACTGTATTTTAGGTGAAGATAAGTGCATGAATATATCTCACCATTAGGTGGTGATGTTGGGCTAAGTTTGGTCTTTGATCTCTCTGAAGAGAAATTTTTCAAATTGCAGGCAACTTGGCAAAAGAATTAGTGTGTGCATTCAAAATAAGTGGTTTGTTTTAGCAATTCTAAATTCAATGGTGGTTTTATTGTTTATCATATTCAACATTTAATAATTCACCTTACAATTATGCCTAATATGGTAAATAGAATTTCCAAATGCCTCTGCTGAAAATAAATGTATTGCATTTTGGTTGTTTGATTTTTTTCTGTAGAAACAAACTGCTCTCATTTTCAAAACTTTTTTTTTTCCAGTACTGGGGATTGAACCCAGGGGCATTCTACCTCCGAGCCACACCCCAAGTCCTATTTTTTATTTATTTTTGAAACAGGGTCTAAGTTGCAGAGAGCCTCATTAAGTAGCTGAGGCTGGCCAGGAACCCAGATCTTCCAGTCTCAGCCTCCCAAGTACTGGGATTCAAGCGTGTGCTACTACCTACCACATCTGGCTAAAACTTTTTTTTTTTTAATAGTAAGTTGGTAATGTGAATTTTCTTGAAGATAGTATACTTTTTGAGTCACCTTTTACATTTTATTTTTATTTTATTTTATTTTTTATTATTATTTGTGCATTGTAAGCAAACATCTTTGTTAGGCAAAAATTAATAACGACATTATGTGCCCACATTTCTCATTTGGCCCCTTCTCACAATTTCCACCCCGCTCCCTCGCCCTCCCTCCCTCCCTCTCAAGTTCAATTTAGTGAGTAACCTTGATGTACATTAGGGTATCGTTCCCCCTCCCCCATCCATCCCTTTCGGTTAAATCAACTTCTTTGTTTATCGAGGGTCTCTCCTTTTCCATCTGAAGACCCTCTTATGCCCCATCTTCTCCCTAGCATCTACATATTAGGGAGAACATATGCTTCCTTACTCTTTGTGACTGGCTAATCTCACTTAACATAATGTTTTCCAGTTTCATCCATTTCCCTGCAAATAACATGATTTTGTTCTTCTTTATGGCTGAGTAAAATTCCATTGTGTACATATCCCATAGTTTTGTAATCCATTCATTTGTTGATGGACATCTTGGCTGCTTCCATAGTTTGGCTATTGTGAATTGTGCAGCTATAAACATAGATACACATGCGTTGGTCTGATAGTTTGGTTTCCATTCTTTTGGATAGATACCCAGAAGTGGTATTGCTGGATCATATGGTAGGTTCATTCCCATTCGTCTGAGGATCCTCCATACTGTTTTCCAAAGTGGTTGCACTAGTTTGCAGTCCGATCTTTTACATTTTCTAGGGTCAGTGTATTTTCCAGGGTTTTCTCTGTTCTCCTGAGTATATGGCAGGGTACTACCGCTCTTGCCTCCACTCCAAGCTTAAGTCCTTTAGAAATCCCTGTTCACTGAATAATTAATTCAGGAGCATTTAATAACATATAAAATATCCAGCCAGGCATGGTAGCTCATGCTTATAATACCAGTATTTGAGATACTGAGACAGGAGGGTCTCAGGTTTGCAGCCAACCTCAGCAATTTAGCAAGGCCCTCCACAACTTAGTGAGACCTTGTTTCAAAATAAATAAAATAAGCCGGGTGTGGTGGCGCATGCTTGTAATCCCAGCATTCGGGAGGCTGAGACCGGAGGATCTGGGTTCGCGACCAGCCCCAGCTACCTAGTGAGGCCCTCCACAACTTAGTGAGACTTGGTTTCAAAATAAAGAATAAAAAAAAAAAATAGGACTGGGGGTGTAGCTCGGAGGTAGAATGCCCCTGAGTTCAATCCCCAGTACCGCAAAAAATAAAAAATAAATAAATAAATAAAATGGGGCTAGGGGTATAGCTCAGAGGTAGAAAGCCCCTGGATTCTATTTCTCAGTACCACCCACACACTTATATATAACCATTCAATTCTAGGTTGAGTTTAGCTACCCTTGGTGTGTGTCTGCTATCTTAACCTATCCACATGGTACACATTATATGTACTGACTTTATATAAATACTGCTGGTTGGATCATACCTCACCAAAGTGAAAGCTACACCAAGTTTGCTTCAACACATATTAGCAATATCTTTTCTAACAGTCAAAGAGGTTGAGAGCTGCATTTTGGGGGAAAGTCGATTTTTCTTGTTGTAGAACTGGAGATTGAACCCAGGGGCATTCTACCTCTAAGCTACACCTTCAGTCCTATTTTTTATTCTTTATTTTGAAACAATGTCTCTCTAAGTTGTGGAGTGCCTCACTAAATAGCTGAGGCTGGCCACAGAACCCAGATCCTCCTATCTCAGCCTCCCAAGTACTGGGATTGCAAGCATGTACCACCTCGCCCAGCTTCCCTATTTTTTTTTTTTTTTTTTTTTTTTTTTTGGTACTGGGGATTGAACTCAGGGGCATTCTACCTCTGAGCTATACCCCCAGCCCTATTTTTTATTGTTTATTTTGAAACAGGGTCTCACTAAGTTGCAGAGTGCCTCACTAGGTAGCCAAGGCTGGCCGCGAACCCTGATCCTCTGGTCTCAGCCTCCCAAATGCTGGGATTACAAGTGGGCGCCACCACACCCGGCCAGCTTCCGTATTTTTTATTCTTTATTTTTGAAACAGAGTCTTACTAAGTTACAGAGGGCTTCACTAAGTAGCTGAGGGTGGCCACGAACCTGGATCCTCCTGTCTCAGCCTCCTGGTACTGAGTTTACAAGTGTGCACCACCACGCCCAGCTTTTATTCTTTATTTTTGAAACAGGGCCTCACTAAGTAGCTGAGGCTGGCAGCAAACCTGTGATCCTCCTGTCTCAGCCTCCCAAGTACTGGGATTACAAGCATGCACCACCACACCCAGCTGAAAATAGAATTTTTTTTTTTCTTGGTACTGGGAATGGAACCTGGGGGCATTCTACCTCTGAGCTATAGCCCCAGCCCTATTTTTTATTCTTTATTTTGAAACGGTCTCACTAAGTTGCAGAGGGCCTCACTAAGCAGCTGAGGCTGGCCTCAAATCCAGATATCCAGTCTCAGCCTCCCAAATGCTGGGATTACAAGTGTGAGCCACCACACCTGGCAAAAATAGAATTTTTAATAAGGACCTCAGACCAAGATCATTGTGCACTAGTTTCTGTGTGCCTAGACAGCATGTTCTGTTTCTTGGGGCTCTGATTTATATTCCCACAGGACCAGAGAGGGAGTTTATAAACTTTAGCTGATACATACTAAAACAAATCTTTTAGTCTACTTCTTGGGAACACCCCTACCCCCCGCCTCACCCCCACCCCCAGGCAATCCCCCACTGCCTACATTGCTTTCCTTTCCTTTTGGAACACTTATTTTGGTATAAGCATGTCTTAACTAAGTTACTTTATCTGCCCTCTGATGATAGGTAGAGATTTAGTTGTGTGTGTGTGTGTAAGAGAGATATAGTGGGTATCAAATCCAGGATCTTGCACATGCTAGGAAATAATCTACCACTAAGCCAAATCCCCAGCCCTGAGATTTGGTTCTTTTAATTTTTCTTTTCTTTCTTCTCTTTTGTGGCACTGGGGATTAAACCAGGGGTGTACCTCAGAGATACACCCCCAGCCCTATTTTTTATTCTTTATTTTGAAACAGGGTCTCACTAAATTGCAGAGGGCCTCACTAAGTAGCTGAGGCTGGCTGTGAACCCGGATCCTCCAGTCTCAGCCTCCCAAGTACTGGGATGTGCCACCATGCCAGGCTTCCTTTCATTTTTTAAAGATCATTCTAGTTAACCTCTGACAATTAACCATGTAGCCAGGTTTTAACAGGGTATAGAACTCTCAGGCACTTGAGGGACAATCTTGTCTTTTGAAGGTGCCTAGTCTATGGTTCCCCTTGTTTATGTAGATTCATACAGAGTTCAATGTGTAATGTGAGAACCTAAAATTAAGGCAGTTTATAGGATAAGGGTTCAGGGTTCTGGAGTCTAAAGACTTTCTAGTTACCATTTCTTATCTATATAACCTTGGACAAGCTGTTTGGCTCTCTGGACTTCAGTTTCCTCCTCCATAAAAGAGTGGAGATAAACAGTATCTATTCAGTGTGAAGTAGTGAAACAACCTGTGTAAAACATACAGTGCAAAACCTAGTACACAGTAAACCTAACTGACCTAACTGGCTTTTTTTTTCTTTTTTAAGGTGTTGAGAATCAATCTAGGGCCTCCCACATATTAAGCTGCACCCCAAACCTATTTGTCTCTTTGCCTTTGTGTTTTCCTTTGGGTCTTTACCTTTCCATGCTTTCCTTCCATTTCCTTTTCCCCATGAGAATAATAAAAGTATTTATTTATTTATTTATTATTTAGTGGTATTGGGAATTGAACCCAGGAGCACTTACCACTGAGCTACATCCACAGCCAATCATGTGTGTGTGTGTGTGTGTGTGTGTGTGTGTGTGTGTCTTTCTTTTGTTTTTTGAGTCAGAGGCTAAGGGGTGGCTGGCCTCGAACTTGTGATCCGCCTGCCTCAGCCTCTTGTGTCGCTGGGATTACAGGTGTGTGCCACTGAGGCCGGTATAAAAGGATTTTTTTTTTTGGTGTTACTGGCAATGATTGAACCCAGGGGCATTCTACCTTGAGCTACACCCTCAGCTCTATTTTTTATTCTTTATTTTTGAAACAGGGTCTAAATTGCGGAGGGCCTCACCAAGTAGCTGAGGCTGGCCACGAACCTGCGATCCTCCTGCCTCAGCCTCCCAAGTACTGAGATTACAAGCATGCCGTCCGGCTTATAAAAGGATTTTTTAAAGTCCTTTTTTTTTCCTCCGAGGAAAAGTGACGATAATTTTAAGGGATAAAGCAGTGAACGGGGGTGGAGTTGGCAGAGGGGCGCGAAGAAAGGAAGAGATTGGGAATAAGAAGAATGCCTCATTTGGGAGGCTGAGACCGGAGGATCTGGGTTCACGGCCAGCCTCAGCTACCTAGTGAGGCACTCTGCAACTTAGTGAGACCCTGTTTCAAACTAAAGAATAAAAAATAGGACTGGGGGTGTAGCTCGAAGGTAGAATGCCCCTGAGTTCAATCCCCAGTACCGCAAAAAAAAAAAAAAAAAGAAGAATGCCTCTGATAGAGAACAGTAGGTGGGACTATTTTGAGATGGCAAAATAATCCCCGGGAATGGGGATTTAGGTAAGGCCAGGCTGAGAGCGGGAACGAATTTGTACCTCCTGGACTAAGAGCAAGGTCCGGGTAAAGGAGCTGAGCCGCCTGGTCCAGAATTGCTGCGAGATGGGCGTGGTCGGGGAGGGGCCTGTGGTGGGCGTGGCCGGCTGCGCGGAGGCGGGGCCGCCACCGAGTAGCGGATCCCCTGGGCTGCGGCGAGGCAGGTGGGCCGGGCGGTGCGATGGGCGGGGAAGAGGCCCGGCGCGGCGGAGGAAGCGGGCTGGGCTGCGCTGGGGATGACAAGGGGCCGGAAGGGGGTGGCCGCTGTCTGGGCCCCGCCCAGGGGCCGCCTCCCCGCAGGTTCCGTTGGCCGTGGCGGCAGCTGAGGCTGTGGCGGCTGTGGCCGCGGGGCAGGCGTTAAGATGGCGTCTGCAGCGGCGGGAGCTCTGGGCCTGCTGTGGGGCTGGCTGTGGAGCGAACGCTTCTGGCTGCCTCAGAACGTGAGCTGGGCCGACCTGGAAGGCCCGGGCGATGGCTACGGCTACCCGCGCGCGCGGCACATCCTCTCGGTGTTTCCGCTGGCGGCGGGCGTCTTCTCTGTGCGGCTGCTCTTCGAGCGGTGAGACCTCGCGGTGCGGAGGGCTGGGGCGGCGGGAGGGGGGCGCGCGGTACCGGGAGCCGCTAGGCGCTGAAGGCCGAGGGCCGGAAGCAGAACTAGAGAGAAAGCCCGGAAGCTGGGGCTGGGGGAACCCGGGGGGCGGCGGGGATGCTCCGAGCGTGGCCACGGTGGTCATGCAGCCAGGGAGGAGACGGAATTGGGGGCGTGGGCAAGTGAAAGAATATGGGTTGGGGGAGGACTAGGCCCCTTCAAGTTTAGATCCCAGAGGTTGCAGGGGGCGTCTCGTAGGCCGCCTTCCAACTTCCAAGAATCCTACAGACAGGAAACAGGTTGATTTTGAGCACCGGCAGAAATCCCGGCATGGTTAACAGGAAGGAGCCCTGAGAACCAGAGCTCACTGGGGCCCTGGAAGCCGAGGTCAACGACATTCGAAGGAAAGGAGTGAGTTCTTTAGGATCTAAGATTCGTGAGGGCACTTTGCCACTGAGAGTTAAGGGAAACAGGATAAGTAAGGCCCCAAGCTCTGATTTGTCAGCTCTGGGATGTATTTGTTGGTATGACAGAAGAAATCTAATTGGGGTGAGGTGTGGTGGAGCCTGAGGCTTCCAAAGTACCAAAGTACGGGAAGGTGTCAGATGAGCTGCAGAACAGGCCTTGAAGGCCTGAGATGGAAGGGAGTGGTCGGTCATCTTGAAGGGATGGTAGCCCCAGGGTTTATTAGAAAACAGCTTTGTTGAGCTTCTAAGTGATGTTAGAAAAAGCACAACATATTTGTCCAACCATGTGCTCTTAGTAAAAGTGACTTTACTTTTTGAGTGGTGGAACATATCTACTGTCTAAGATACTCACTGAGGATTTGATATAGTGGTTTTATAATGTGATTTGTGGCGGTGTGAGATATTGATCAAGTCTACTCAGACTCCAGGAAAAGAGACTACTTTCTGCGTAGCTCTCAGGTAATTAGGGTGGCACTTTGCTCCTGTCCATTTTACCTTTATCCAGAGCAGAAATCACTAAGGCAGGAATACCCTTTCTAGAATGGGAATGTGCTTCAGGCACAATAAACTGTTACTCTCTGAAAGGTTAATATCTATTTTGTATTACTGCTTTGATTTGATTACTATTTCTGATACAAAATATCTTTTTTAATTTGCTTATATGTAGCTAGTCGTTTAGATTGTGTATGTATGTATGTATTTATTTATTTATTTGGTGGCACTGGGGATTGAACCCAGTGCCACCAAACTCTCTCAGCCCTATTTTTTTTTTTTTTTTAATTTGGAAACAGGATCTCCCTTGGTTGACAAGAGTCTCACTACTTGCTGAGGCTGTCCTCGAACCTGTGATCCTACTGTCTCAGCCTCCCAAGTACTGGGATTACAAGCGTGCACCACCATGCCTGGCTCATCTATTTACTAATAGTGTTTATTATCACCCGAGAACTCTACCAGATATTCACATGCAAAATATGGATGCTTTTTAGCTGAAGCAAATTAAACCCAAAAAATCGAAATGCCTTTTCCCGGTTCTCAGGAACTTGGGCTGCAGTTTTAAAAAGTATAGTCATTGTATTAAGTATTCCTGGAATAGAGACACAAACCAATTCTCTTTCTTAGGAGTAAACTAGACCTAGGTGTTCTCTTCCTTAGTATCTGTATAAGAGGGCTGAAGAAATAGAAAGGAGCTGGGCGTGGTGGTGCACAATTGTAATCCCAGCATTTGGGAGGCTGAGACCGGAGGATCCAGGTTCGCAGCCAGCCTCAGCTACTTAGTGAGGCACTCCGCAACCAAGTGAGACCCTGTTTCAAAATAAAGAATAAAAAATAGGGTTGGGGGTGTAGCTCGGAGGTAGAATGCCCCTGAGTTCAATCCCCAGTACCGCAAAAAATATATAAAATAAAAAATAATAATAATAAAAACAGGCTGGAGTGGAGTTCAGAGGTAGAATGCCCCTGGGTTCTATCCCCAGTGTGCCGCCTCCCCCCCAAAAAAGAGCCCCCTTGACCTCAAGTTAGCTCCTCAGTACATATGTAGAATACAATTTCACAGTACTTTAAAGTACATAAAACAGTATGTAGATGTAGCTGAATAGTAGTGGTTAACCCAGGCAGGATACAGTTCCATTATCTTGTGTGATACAGTAAATCCCTAGGTTAGAAAAGTAGCAAGGGAGCCAGGCATGGTGGCGCAGGCAGGCTTGTAATCCCAGCATTCGGGAGGCTGAGACCGGAGGATCCGGGTTCGAGGCCAGCCTCAGCTACCTAGTGAGGCATTCCGCAACTCAGTGAGACTCGGTTTCAAAATAAAGAATAAAAATAGGGCTGGGGGTATAGCTCAGAGGTAGAATGCCCCTGAGTTCAATCCCCAGTACCGCAAAAAAAAAAAAAAAGAAATAGAAAGGAAATATATTGACTATAAGGAAAGAAAATACTGGCTGGGCGTAGTTGCGCATGCTTGTAATCCCAGTACTTGGGAGGCTGAGACTGGAGAATTATAAGTTCCAGGCCAGCCTCAGCAGCAACTGAGGCCCTCCGCAACTTAGTAGGACCCTGTTTCAGAGTAAAGAATAAAAAGTAAGGCTGGGGGTGTAGCTCAGAGGTAGAATGCCCCTGGGTTCAATCCCCAGTACCACAAAAAGAAAAAGACAATTCAAGACAGAAAAACAAAATTCATTGTCATAGGAAAAATTCTCTCCTTTTCTTGTAAATATATACCAATATGGTTATTTCCCTATGTTAGTGGTAAAATAACTTGTCACTTATAAACAAACACCCATTTTATATAAATTGATGTATCTGTTCATATTCCAAAGGGTTCTCTCTGGCTGAAGACATTCAGCCCTTGGCAGAGCTGTTGGAAAGGATTCTTTACCTGTGGGAATTCTATCTGAGTGTTTCTATGGTGCTCTAGTGTCAGAGGAGTAGAGGTGGATGGGAATACAGAGCTGAAAGCTTTCTAGTATGATATTTCTTGGCTAGTTAAGGACAGGCACCTTATTTGTTTCATGTTTACTCTTAGGAAAGCTTAAACAGTCTTGCTCTTTTATTTCCCTTTAAGACCAGCTACCATAGTTAGTAATTAGAATTGTCTGCTGTATTACTAATTTCTTTTATATGCCTGTCTTCC
This sequence comes from Graphiurus murinus, assembly GCA_004027655.1. Lineage (NCBI taxonomy): Eukaryota > Metazoa > Chordata > Mammalia > Rodentia > Gliridae > Graphiurus > Graphiurus murinus. The sequence continues at coordinate 19,419 of PVLC010017941.1, forward strand.
ATAAAGGTAAATGAAACCAGTTATTAGAGCATAATTTTTTTTTTTTTTTTTTTTTTTTTTTTTTTTTGCTACAGGACTGGGGATTGAACCCAGGGGTGTTCTACCTCCGAGCTACACCCCCAGCCCAATTTTTTTTTTTTTTTTCACTGCAGGACTGGGATTGGGAATTTAACCCAGGGGCATTCTACCTCTGAGCTACACCCTCAGTCCTATATTTTATTCTTTAGTTTTGAAACAGGGTCTCACTAAGTAGCTGAGGTTGGCCATGAACCCGGATCCTCCTGTCTCAGCCTCCCAAGTACTGAATTCAACAAGAGTGCCACCATGTTCAGCTACTCCAGCCCTATTTTTTATTCTTTATTTTGAAAAAGGGTCTCACTAAGTTGCTGAGAGCCTCACTAAGTAGCTGAGGCTGGCTGTGAACCTGGATCCTCCGGTCTCAGCCTCCCAATTACTAGAATCACAATCAGGCACCACCACGCCCGGTTTAGAGTTTTTTGTGGTTTTTTTTTTTCAGTACCGGGGATTGAACTCAGGGGCATTCTACCTCTGATCTATACCCCCAGCCCTATTTTTTATTCTGTATTTTGAAACAGGGTCTCACTAAGTTGCGGAGGGCCTCACTAAGTAGCTGAGGCTGGCCTCGAACCCGGATCCTTCGGTCTTAGCCTCCCAAATGCTGGGATTACAAGGGTGCACCACCATGCCCGGCTTAGAGCATAATTTTAAAAACCTATCTGAGCCAGGCATGATGGTGCACGCTTGTAAGGCTGAGACATGAGGATCGCAGTTTCAAAGCCAGCCTCAGCAACTTAGCAAGGCTGTCAGTAAGTTAGTGGGACTCTGTTTCCAAACAATAAAGTAAAAGGGGCTGGGGGTGTAGCTCAGAGGTAGAATCCCCCTGAGTTCAATCCCTAGTACCACCAAAAAAAGAAAAAAAAAATAAAAAATAAAAACCTATCTGAAATATTAGGACAATTAGTCTTTACTTCATTTTCTCATTCCTCAAATCCCACGTATTTAGTTTCTGGGAGTGATTCATGTCTTAAGCATAGATGTTAAGAGTAGAATGCCTTTTACAACAAGTAAACTAAATACTAGAAATACGGTACATATACTGAGTGGGATATGCCTGTAATCACAGCTATTTGGGAGGCTGAGGCAAGAGGATCACAAATTCAAGGCCAGCCTGGGGAATTTAGACTCTATTCCAAAATAAATTTTATAAAAAAGTTGGCGGAGTCAGAAGTGGTGGTGCACACCTGTAATCCCAATACTTGGGAGACTGAGACGGTAGAATTGCAGGTTTGAGGCCAGCCTCGGCAATTTAGCGAGACCCTGTTTCAAAATAAAATAAAGAGCCAGGAGTGGTAGCACACGCTTGTAATCCCATTACTTGGGAGACTGAGACAGGAGGATCGAAGGTTCATAGCTAGCCTCAGCTACTTAGTGAGGCCCTTTGCAACTCAGTGAGATCCTGTTTCAAAATAAAGAATAAAATAGGGCTGGGGGTATAGCTTAGAGATAGAATGCCCCTGGGTTCAGTCCCCAATACTGCAAAAAACAATAATAATAATAATAATAATAATAATAATAATAATAATAAATAAAAAGGGCTGGGGGTGTAGCTCAAAGATAGAATGCCCCTGAGCTCAATCCCCAGCACCCAAAAAGAAAAAGGTGGGCCAGGTTTGGGTATAGCTCAGTGGTATGCAGGTGCCTAGCACGTACAAGGCCCTAGGTTCAATCTTCAGTACCACAAAAGAAAGGAAGGAAAAGGGAAGGAAGGAAGGAATGAAAGAATATCCTACAGTTCTTCAGAGGTTGCATACCCACCTGGCAAAGGGGCTAGAACCAGGTTATATTGTTCAGCTCAGTGTTCTTTCTACTTTATGGTATGGCTACTTTTCCTGTTCCTTAAATCTCCTTTCAGGTATTAAGATTTAACCTACTAGAGAACAAATCTATGCTCATTCTAGTCTTGATTTGTGTGTATGTGTGTGTGTGGCACTGGGGATTGAACCCAGAGGCACTCTACCTAAGAACTTTACCCCAGCCCTCTGATTGATTGATTGATTGATTGATTGATTGATTGATTTGCAGTACTGGGAATTGAACCCAGGGGCATTCTACCTCCAATCTACACCCCCAGCCCTATTTTTTAATTCTTTATTTGGAAACAGGGTCTCACTAAGTTGCAGAGTGCCTCACTAAGTAACTGAGACTGGTCAAAAACTGGAATCCTGTCTCAGCCTCCCAAGTACTGGGATTACAAGTGTGTACCACCATGCCTGGCTCAGCCTTTTTATTCTAAATTGACAAGGATGGCTTCAAATTTGCAATCCTCATGCCTCAGTTTTCCGAGTAGCTGGAATTATAGGCTTGCACCACCACACCTGGCTTCAACCAAATCTTAAAAATAAAGCTGTTTCATGCTGGAGATTGAACCCAGGAGCATTCTATCTCCAAGCTACACCACCAGCCCTATTTTATTCTTTTATTTTGAAATGGAGTCTCACTAAGTTTTTTGTTGTTGTTGTTGTTTTTGCGGTACTCAGGGGCATTCTACCTCCGAGCTACACCCCCAGCCCTATTTTTTTTTTTTTTTTTTTTTTTGTGGTACTGGGGATTGAACTCAGGGGCATTCTACCTCCGAGCTACTCCCCTGGCCCTATTTTTTATTCTTTATTTTTGAAACTGAGTCTCACTAAGTTGCGGAGTGCCTCACTAGGTAGCTGAGGCTGGCCGCAAACCCGGATCCTCCAGTCTCAGCCTCCCGAATGCTGGGATTACAAGTGTGCGCCACCATGCCCGGCTCCCAGCCCTATTTTTTATTCTTTATTTTGAAACAGGGTCTCACTAAGTTGCGGAGTGCCTCACTAGGTAGCTGAGGCTAGCCGCGAACCTGGATCCTCCTGTCTCAGCCTCCCAAATGCTGGGATTACAAGTGTGCGCCACCACGTCCGGCTCTCACTAAGTTTTAAAAGGCCTCACTAAGTTGCTGAGACTGGCTATGTTTCTGCAATCCTATTTCAGCCTCTCAAGTACTAGAATTACAAGCATGCACTACCATGCCCGGTTTATGCACATTTCTCTTTTTTTGTTGCTGGGGATTGAACCCTGGGGCATTCTACCTCTGAGCTATACCCTCAGTCCTTTTTTTTTTTTTTTTTTTCTCTCTCTCTTTTTAATTTGGAAACAAGGTCTCACCAAGTTGCTGAGAGCCTCATGCAGTTGCTGAGACTGGCTTCAAACCTGTGATCCTCCTATTTCAACCTCCCAAGTACTGGGATTACAGGTGTGCACCATCATGCCCAGCTTTATGCATGTTTCTTTCTTTTTTCTGTGGTACTGGGGATGGAACCCATGGCCCTTCTACCTCTGGGATACACCCCTAGACGTATTTTATTTTTTATTTGGAAATAGGGTCTCACTAAGTTGCTGAGGCTGGCTGCAAACCTGTGACTTTCCTGTCTCAGCCTCTTGAGTACTGGGTTTATAAGCATGCACCAAGCCTGGCTTATACACATTTCTTTTTTTTTTTTGCGGTACTGGGGATTGAACTCAGGGGCATTCTAGCTCCAAGCTATACCTCCAGCCCTATTTTTTATTCTTTATTTTGAAACAGGGTCTCACTAAGTTGCGGAGGGCCTCACTAGGTAGCTGAGGCTGGCCGTGAACCCGGATCCTCCGGTCTCAGCCTCCCGAATGCTGGGATTACAAGTGTGCGCCACCACGCCCGGCTTATACACATTTCTTAACCACTCATTTCATCTTCCTCTTATAATACTTACTACCTCTGTTACATACTGCCCCCTCCCCATTTTCCCCACTTCCCCTAAATGGAGGAAGAGTTCTTTTCCTCTTCCTGGGAGGCCTGCTGCTGTCCTCCTAGATTTATGTCATGTCAAAACATTGTGGCCTAGTATTAGTAGGTCCTCCAGACAAAAGAGAGAGGCTTTAGGAAGAAGGGCCATAGTTACTGTTCAGGTTGTAAGAGACATAACCCATTCCACTATGTCACTAAAGGTATTCTGTTGGACATTAATAAGTTGTAAATCACAGAATTAAATGAGATTTGTATAATCCCAGTACTTGGAAGGCTGAGACAGGAGGATAGCTGGTTTAAGGCCAGCCTTACCAACTTAGCAAGGCCCTTAGCAACTTAGACTGTTTCTAAATTTTAAAAATATATAATAGGGCTGGTGGTGTAGCTGAGGATGACTGCCCTTCATTCAACTCCTAGTACAGTAAATAAATAAATAAGGCTGAGATTGTAGCTCAGAAGTAGAATGCCCCTGAGTTCAGTCACTAGTACTTAAAAATGAGGTTTGCAGATCGAGCAGAGCAAGATTGGAAAAGGTGGCCACATGACCCAGCCTTTATCTAAGAGCCTACCTTTTAATAAGTTCCAGATGGTCACAAGCCTCCGTGTCCCTCCTTTCTCTGGGAAAACTTTTTTCCTCAGCCTTTTCTGTCCAGAGGATGTTGATGCTCTGCACACAACTCGATACTGTCATGCCTGAGGTCAGGTTCCTAACTTATCCCTAGAGACAATATGTTTGTCACTAAAAAGAAACATGCCAGATATTTTTGTTGTAGCCACTTCCTGATTCAGAAAACTGGGGTCTTCACGATGGGTAAAGAAGAGATTAATAAAGGGGAGACAGAAAGTAAAATCTGTACCTTCCTGGCTGGGTGTGGTGGTGCTTGCTTGTAATCCCAGTACTTGGGAGACTGAGTCTGGAGGATCCCGGTTCAAGGCCAGCCTCAGCTACTTAGTGAGGCCCTCCGCAACTTAGTGAGACCCTGTTTCAAAATAAAGAATAAAAAATAGGACTGGGGATGTAGCTCGGAGGTAGAATGCCCCTGAGTTCAATCCCTAATACCACAAAAAAACAAAACAAAACAAAAATACCTTCCTTAGAGAGTGGACAGGGAGAAACACATCTATTTATCTATTTTGACTTCCTCTTTAGTCAACCTCTAAAAAATCCAGTGAGTTTTTGTTGTTTTCTTTCTTTTTTTTTTTTTTTTTTTTTTTTTTTTTTTTTTTTTTTTTTTTTTTTTTTTTTTTTTTTTTTTTTTTTTTTGGCAGTACTGGGGGTTGAATCCAGGGGCATTCTTCCTCTGAGCTATACCCTCAGTCCTATTTTTTATTCTTTATTTTAAAACAGTGTCTCACTAAGTTGTGGAGGGCCTCATTTAAGTAGTTGAGGCTGGCCCCAAACTTGTGATCCTCCTGTCTCAGCCTCCCGAGTACTGGAATTACAAGCATGGCCACCACGCTTGGCTAATCCACTGAGTTTTGACCTCTTTGTACTTGAATCTGTTCCTTTTTTTTTTTTTTGGCAGTACCGGGTATTGAACCCAGGGGCATTCTACCTCTGAGCTACACCCCCAGTCCTATTTTTAATTCTTTATTTTGAAACAGGGTCTCATTAAGTTTCGGAGGGCCAGCTGAGGCTGGCCGCAAACCCAGATCCTCCGGTCTCAGCCTCCCAAGTACTGGGATTACAAGCATTTGTCACCACGCTCAGCTTGAATCTGTTCCTTTTTTAACTTTAGAAAAGTTAATTGAGGTGTTACTGCAAAATATGTTAACTATGACCATATCTAACTTTAAAAAATAAATCTGAGTTGGATATAGTGGTGTATGCCTGTAATCTTAGTACTTTGGAAGCTGAGACAGGAAGATCACAGGTTCAAAACCTGCCTCAGCAATTTAGCAAGGCCCCAAGCAACTTAGTGAGACCCTAGTGAGACACTGTTTTTCTTTCTTTTTATTTTTTTGGTACTGAGAATAGAACCCCGGGACATCTACCTCTGAGATATACTCCTAGCCCTATTTTATTTATTTATTTATTTGTTTATTTATTTATTTTTGGCACTAGGGATGGAACTCAGAGGCATTCTACCTCCAAGCTACACCCCCAGCCCAATTTTACTTATTTGGAAACAAGGTCTCACTAGATTGCGGATAGCCTTTGCAAAGTTGCCAAGGCTGGCTTTGAATCTGTTTTCTTCCTGTCTCAGCCTCCCAAGTACTAGGATTACAAGGGTGCCAGGCTAAGACCCAGTTTCAAAAAGAGAATTGGGAGTGTAGCTTGTAGGTAGAATATCCCTAGGTAACACACACACACACACACACACACACACACACACACACACACACACAGAGTTTTCCTAGATATAAAGAATACTTCTTTCTGAATTATCAGGAATTATGCTGTCTAGTAACCACTAGCCACACTTGACTTTTGGGGTTTCAAATGTGACAAGCTAGCATTGAGGTGTATTGTAAGTGTAAAACTACATACTGGCCAGGCATGCTGGCGCACACTTATAATCCCAATACTTGGGAGGCTGAGACAAGAAAATTGCAGGCTTGAGGACAGCCTCAGCAAGTAGTGAGACTTTCATCAACCTAGTGAGACCATGTTTCAAAATAAAAATAAAATAGGTCAGGGGGTGTAGCTTGAAGGTAGAATGCCTCTGACTTCAATTCCTAGTATAAAACAAAACAAAACCAAAAAAAAAAAAATTAAATTGCACACTGGATTTCAAAAACAAAAGAATGTCAACTGTCTCAGCTTTACATTACTTACATATTGACATGATAGTATTTTGCATATATCAGGTTAAACAAAGTATATTATCAAAATTAAATTTGCTTTTTTTTTTTTACTTTTATAATAAGTGGTATTAGAAAATTTAAAATCCTGGGCACTGTCGTACACACCTGTAATCCCAGTACTTGAGAAGTTGAGACAGGAGAATTGCATGTTCAAGTCCAGCCTGGAGAACTTAGCAAGACACTCATAACCTTAATGAGACGCTGTTTCAGAATAAATAAAGAGCTGGGTATGGTGGTGCACACATGTAATCCCAGTACTTGGGAGGCTGAGACAGGAGGATCGCAGGTTCGCGGCCAGCCTTAGCTACTTAGTGAGGCCCTCCACAATTTACTGAGACCCTATTTCAAAATAAAGAGTAAACAGTAGTGCTGGCAGCCGGTCATGGTGGCACACACTTTGTAATCCCAGTATTTGGGAGGCTGAGACCAGAAGATCCGAGTTCACGGCCAGCCTCAGCTACCTAGTGAGGCAGTCTGCAACTTAGTGAGACCTTGTTTTAAAAAAAGGATTAAAAAATAGGAATGGGGATGTAGCTTGGGGGTAGAATGCCCCTGAGTTCACTCCCCAGAACCAAAAAAAAAAATAGTGCTGAGGATGTAGCATAAAGGTAGAATGCCCCTGGGTTCAATCCCAGTACCACAAAAAAAAAAATTAATTAAAAAGTAAATAAATAAAAAGGGCTGGGGATGTACCTCAAAGATCGAATGCCCCTGGGTTCTATCCCTAGTACCAAAAATAAAGTGAGGGAGGGCTGGGGGTTTAGCCCAGTGGAAGAGCTTTTGCCTAGCATACATGAGGCCCTTGTCTCATGAGCTCTTGCCTAGAATGTATGGGTTCAATCCCCAGTACTGCTCCCCTGATTTTTTTTAGTTATTTATGTGATTTCCATTATGTTTGTATTGGGAAGTACTGGTGACAATAATTCAAATGAAAGATATTTTAATGTAGACTCACATTTGATTCAATTTTAAATCCAAAAGGTAATACAGGTATTAGACCTTGCTTTTAAACAACAGGTCTAGCCGGGTAGGGAGCACACGCTTGTAATCTCAGTGCTTTGGAGGCTGAGACAGGAGGATCCCAGGTTCGAGGACAGCCTCAGCACGTTAGTGAGGCCTCTACAATTTAATGAGACTCTGTTTCAAAATAAAGAATTAAAAATAGAGCTGAGGATATAGCTCAGAGATAGAATGCCCCTAGGTTCAATTCCTAGTACCACAAAACAAAACAAAATAGATCTTTCAAAAAAATTGTAATAAAATTGGAATTTTAAGTTGGCATGGTGGTGCACTCTTGTAATCCCAGTACTTGGCATACTGAGGAGGATTGCAGGTTCATGGCCAGCCTCAGCTACTTAGTGAGGCCCTCCACAACTTAGTGAGACCCTGTTTAAAAACAAAGAATAAAAAATAGGGCGGAGGAGGGTGCCTTATAGGTAGAATGCCTCTGGATTCAATCCCCACAAAAAATAAATAAAAATAAATTGGAATGCCAGGTGTGATATCACAGACCTATAATCCCAGTACTTGGGAAACTAAGATAGGAGAATCTCAGGTTCAAAGCCAGCTTCAGCAATTTAGCCAGATCCTCAACAATTTAGCAAGATACTGTCTCAAAATAAATAATAAAGGGCTGGGGGGTATAGCTCGGAGGTAAAATGCCCCTCAGTTCAATCCCCTGTACCAAAAAAATAAAATAAGATGTAAATTGTTTCTTGACAGATTTAAGTAACCAGTTATTCTATTTTGAGCTTACTTAACAGTGGCTTCCAGCCAACCTTTGCTCTGTATTTTTGCTTTTCAGTATGTGCTTATTAATTAATGATCTCTAAACAACTTTTTCAAGTAGTCACATGTAAATAGGGAGCTGCATAGCCTTGATAAGGCAATAAAAATAATCATCTATTATATCTCTTATAAAATACAAGATTTTATTTATTTTTATTATTTATTTGTTTTTTTGTGGTACTAGGGATTGAACCCAGGGGCATTCTACCTCTTAGCTACATCACCAGCCCTATTTTTTATTCTTTATTTTGAAACAGGGTTTCACTAAGTTGTGGAGAGATTCACTAAGTAGCTGAGGCTGGCCACCAACTTGGATCCTCTGGTCTCAGCCTCCCAAGTACTGATATTACAAGCATGCGCCACCACGCCCGGCTCAAAAAAAATTTTTTTTTTTAAAGAAACAGGATCTCCCTAAGTTGTGGAGGACCTCACAAGTTGCTGAGGCTGTCTACAAACCTGTGATCCTCCTGTCTCAGCCTCCCAAGTACTGGGATTATAAGCATGTGCCACCATACTCAGCTAAATAGATTTTTTTTTTTTTTTTTTTTTTTTTTTTTTTTTTTGCGGTACTGGGGATTGAACTCAGGGGCATTCTACCTCTGAGCTACACCCCCAGCCCTATTTTTTATTCTTTATTTTGAAACCGAGTCTCACAAAGTTGCAGAGTGCCTCACTAGGTAGCTGAGGCTGGCCGCGAACCCGGATCCTCCGGTCTCAGCCTCCCGAATGCTGGGATTACAAGCGTGCGCCACCACGCCCGGCTAGCTAAATAGATTTTTGAAAACAGTTCCTTATAGACTTCAGCATTTGGGTAGTGAGAGTATTAGAAGTGTCAGTCATAGGCACAAAGGTTCTCAAACTAAATCAGATTATTGTGGTTTTGTTTACTCTTAGGGAAGTCTCCAGTCAGAGACTGAAATTGGTTAACTTGAATTTCTACTGCTTCCCCAGAATTAATAACCTTCTATATCTGATGACCCAGGAGGACAAGGTTGAGTTTTAATTTCAATCTTACAGCTAGCACATTTCCTTGAAACACTTCACCTTTTATTTGAGAATTAACTTTTTACCCATTTGCTCATTTGTACATTCTTCAACAATTATTTGAGAATTCAGTATATGACAGATGTCAAACTGTGTGTCAAGGATAAAAAAGTAAATAAACATGATTTACAACCCCAGGAAGAGAGCCAGAAAATCAGTGGTTAAAATACAGTCGAGGCATACAGTGTTATGACAGCTTGGAGAAAGTGGATTTAGTTCTTTTAAACAGTTGTTAACTAAAATATAGGCTTAGTGTCTCACTGACAAACAGATTAATGGACTGAAGAATGGTAAAAACTTCTTGAGAAACAGTTATTACCCCTTTTCTATAATCTACTTATTTAGCTCATGCTTCTGTGTGTTTCAACTTTAAACAATACATTAAGTTGTATAGTTATCCATTTAAAAAAAGAATAAGTGTACTTAATGAAAGGAAGAATGGGTTTCTCTTACTACTCTATCATGAGTTCACTTTACCGTCCCCCCCCCCCGGAAATAAAAAAAAAAGTGGGAAATAAACCCCACTTTCTCACCCCGCACAAGAGTCAACTCAAGGTGGATCAAAGACCTGGAAGTCAGGCCAGAGACCTTGCAGCTACTTGAAGAGGGCATAGGCCCAACATTTCAACACATAGGCACAGGTAAAAACTTTTCAACAAGACCCCAAAAGCACAAGCAACTCAAAGGAAGCTCAATACATGGGATTGCATTAAACTGAAGAGCTTCTGTGCAGCAAAGGAAACTATCAAGAACCTCAACAGAGAGCCCACAGAGTGGGAGAAAATTTTTGCCAGCTACTCTTCTGGTAGAGGACTAATATCTAGGATCTACAGAGAACTCAAGAAACTCACAGCTAAGAAAACAAATAACCCAATCAAAAAATGGGAAAAGGATCTAAATAGACACTTCACAAAAGAAGAAATACAAATGGCCAATAAATGTATGAGGAAATGTTCAACATCATTAACAATCAGAGAGATGCAAATCAAAACTACCTTGAGATTTCACCTAACTCCAATCAGAATGGCAATCATCAAGAACACAAACAACAACAAATGCTGTCGAGGGTGTGGAGAAGTGGGAACCCTAGTACATTGTTGGTGGGATTGCAAATTAGTGCAACCACTTTGGAAAACAATATGGAGGATCCTCAGACGAATGGGAATGAACCTACCATATGATCCAGCAATACCACTTCTGGGTATCTACCCAAAAGAACGGAAACCAAACTATCAGACCAACTCATGTGTATCTATGTTTATAGCTGCACAGGTTACAATTGCCAAACTATGGAACCAGCCAATATGTCCATCAACAGATGAATGGATTAGAAAACTATGGGATATGTACACAATGGAATTTTACTCAGCCATAAAGAAGAACAAAATCATGTTATTTGTAGGGAAATGGATGAAACTGGAAAACATTATGTTAAGTGAGATTAGTCAGTCACAAAAAGTTAAAAATCGAATGCTCTCCCTAATATGTGGAAGCTAGGGAGAAAATGGGACATAAGAGGGACTCCAGATGAAGGAGAATCCTTAGGGTAACAAAGAATTTGACTTAACGGAGGGTGATGGGTGGAGGGGGGACACCCTAATGAGCATGATGTACTTTCATGAACACATCAAAGTCAATCACTAAACTGACCCTTAGAAGAAGGGAGGAGGAGGGAGTGGGGCGAGAATTGGGGAAGGGTTAAATGAGAAATGTGTGCATGTATGCCTTTATCCTATACTAGCTTGTACCTAACCAAGATGTGTGATTACAATGCACCAAATTTAAAAAAAAAGGGGGGGGGGATAAAAAAAAGAAAGTATTTTTTGTGTTCAGAGAACCTCAGGTATGCAGACTGACTATACTTTGAAACCATCTGCTTTAATTGAATGAGATCATCAATGAAATATGTAGAGTAAGAAAAGGTGCCTATACAGAAACCTAAAGAAATACCATGTTTTAGGAAAAGTAAGAGGAAAAATAAACCAAAAAGGAGATAGCTGTAGAAGAGTCATATAGTATTTGATGGTTCTAGTAGTTAGCATTTAATAAGTGTTTACTTATCATAACACTAAGTGCTGAACATTGAATCCTCAAAGTAACTTAATGAAGTAGTTTGGTACGATTGTTATCCTCATTTTACAGATGAGAAAAGTGGAGAGAAAGTAACTTGTCTTAGATAACTCGACCATGATGCATAGCAGACAGTCTAGTTCTGTCAGAGAGGTAGAGGGAGAAAACTAGGAAGAATATGGCAGTAAGGAAGCCAAGAGAAAAAAGGATTTCAAGAGGGAGGGCATGGTCAATAATGTAAAATGCCAGCCGGGCGTGGTGGCGCACGCTTGTAATCCCAGCATTCGGGAGGCTGAGACCGGAGGATCCGGGTTCGCGGCCAGCCTCAGCTACCTAGTGAGGCCCTCCAAAACTTAGTGAGACCCGGTTTCAAAATAAAGAATAAAAAATAGGGCTGGGGGTATAGCTCGGAGGTAGAATGCCCCTGAGTTCAATCCCCAGTACCGCAAAAATAAATAAATAAATAAAAATAAAAATAATGTAAAATGCCACTGAGAGGTAAGTAAGATATAGGACTAAACAGCATCCATTTGATTTTACAGTAAGTAGATCATTCAGGACTTTGGCAAAAACAGTGGAATACAAGGACAGAAACCAGATGAGAGAGGGAGGAAAGATGAGTTTACCGTGGGAAAAACTTGAATGTGTTTAAAATCCAATGAGAAGAAATGAGAGTAAGGCTGAAAATAATAGAAAAAAGGAGGAATAAATAGAACGAAATTTAAGACCAAGAAGAGAATGGGTCTGAAACCCAGAGAGATTCTTTTTAGATGTGATTAGTTTTATTTATTTATTTTTGTAATCTGGATTGAACCTAGGGACTACACTGCCAGCACTTTATTTTTTATTTTGAAACAGGGTCTCCCAGCCAGGCATAGTGGCACACACTTGTAATTCCAGTACTTGGGAGGCTGAGACAGGAAGATCCGGGTTTGTGGCCAGCCTCAGCTACTTAGTGAGGCCCTCTGCAACTTAGTGAGACCCTGTTTCAAAATAAAGAATTAAAAATGGGAAGCCGGGTGTGGTGGTGCACGCTTGTAATCCCAGCATTCGGGAGGCTGAGACCAGAGGATCTGGGTTCGCGGCCAGCCTCAGCTACCTAGTGAGGCACTCCGCAACTTAGTGAGACTTGGTGTCAAAATAAAGAATAAAAATAGGGCTGGGGGTATAGCTCAGAGGTAGAATGCCCCTGAGTTCAATTCCCCAGTACTGAAAAAAAAAAAAAAAAAATGGGGCTGGGAGTGTAGCTCAGAGGTAGAATGCCCCTGGGTTCAGTCTTCAGTACTGAAAAAACAAACAAACAAACAAACAAAAAAAACAGGGTCTCACCAAGTTGCTGAGGGTCTCGCTAAATTACTGAGGCTAGCCTCAAAATTACAGTCCTCCTGTCTCAGCTTCCTAAGTTTTGGAATTACAGGCATGTTCACTACGCCTGACAGGTCAGTTTTAGATCTAGTGGTTCTAATGCAGAAACTTGGAAGCATTCTTTTCTTAGCCCTTTTTTTTTTCTCCTGTGGCACTGGGGATTGAACCCAGGGGCATTCTACCTCCCAACTACATCCAAGTCCTATTTTTTATTCTTTATTTTGAAACAGGGTCTCACTAAGTTGCAGAGGGCCTAAGTAGCTGAGGCTAGCCGCGAACCTGGATCCTCTGGTCTCAGCCTCCCAAGTACTGGGATTACAAGCGTGTACCACCACACCCAGTTAGCCCAAATTCTAGACATCTTGACTAGTTCCTGTTCTTTCCTCCTCCTCCTGTATCTTTTTTTTTTTTTTTTTTTGCGGTACTGGGGATTGAACTCAGGGGCATTCTACCTTCGAGCTATTCCCCCAGCCCTATTTTTTATTCTTTATTTTGAAACCGAGTCTCACTAAGTTGC